>CALNHX010003682.1:0-143880 GCA_940337035.1 Agriotes lineatus
ATCGACTAATACAGTAGTTGAAATATTAGTTTCTGCTTTAGGACTTACAGCATTAAGTTTTACAAGGTGTTGATGGATGGCAGTAGCAACTTCAGTTGGCTTACAAAGTTTTGCATGTTAATGGAGTGTATATTTCAGCCCTTAGTACAAAAAACTGGAAACGGTATAGCATTTTAACCATCGATATGTTCTTTCCATCGCAGCTTCGCATCTAGGTTCATCCTCAGATACTGTATCTGAGTTCCATTTATTGTGAACGTTGGCTCGGTTGTTTTACAAAGAATGCCTATTTTATCATTCCCCTGAAGGTTTGAAAATAGACAACACATTTTACAATCCATAGGTTGCCTTTCATTAAAACGATTAACCTTTGGTATAAGCCGTTCACGATCTTTTTGGGTCAGGTGAGGCTATGACCATCTAGTAATTTTGTTGGCAGAACCTCTGTTGCAACTAAACTCTCTCATGGAAATTGACACTTTTTGTGTTAAGTTAGGATGTTTTCAGTTTAAGGTTATATTTTCTGAATAGGTACATTGTTGCCGGATATTCTCTAGTCTCCACATCGACTCGCGTTTTTTTAAATTTGGTCTGTTCTTTTTAAATTGGAAGTAGCATCGTTTAATGGACATTTTTTGTTGTAACAATAGCTATTTATATATCTAGGGAGCAAAGGTATTCATTTCCTCCCGCGTGTGAATTTAAACACACAAGGGAGGAAATGGACCTTTGCTCCAGTGATATATATATATATGACTTTTTCTACGAACGCATATCTATTGCGCGAAATTTCGAAAATTTTGCTTTAATAAATCATTACAGTGACTCTAGATTTCTGTACTAACATTTTGTCTAATTTCCAAATCAGCATAACGTTGTAAAGCTTTGGTGTGATATCCATGTCGACATAAACACAAATATGGGAGCAAATAAATATTGGCTCCCGCCGGGAGCAAATAAAAATTGGCTCCCGCTGGTTGGAAATTGACAGTTTTGTTTCCTAAAACTAGGGCGCAAAAGCCAACTTTCTATACAGTGAGTAGAAAATATTATTTTGGGCATTTTGACTTTTACTTTGACAGAAATTAAAATTATTTTTACACATTTGATAAATCATTTATTTTCCTACAAATATTAAAATAGTAAATCTGGCAATGTGGTGGCAAGAAAATGTCGAACAGACACTGGCAGAAAAAAAAAGTTGCATCCGCTACATAATCGAATCAGTCCAACATGAAAAGAAAAAAACATAGCCAACTCTGTCCCAAAAAGGTCGTGAACGGCTTATAGTTGAACCATAAGGTACTGTGAATTTAAAAACTGATATAAGTCAGAGCTGCCATTTTGTTTGAGTTGGTATTTTGTGGTTGTGCGTTACGCTTTTCAATAAAAAAGTATTCACAGCTGAAAAGTTTAATACATAATAACACTCAAATATGCCAACGACAATAATCTTCCACTCCAATAGAGGCAGGATGGCGAGCAGTGATCATCCTAAAATAATCCCTCAATTAATAGCGTTGAACGGGTTGGCGAAGCTACGAAGGAAGGGATGGGTCAACACTAAGCTGATCAAAATCGGATATGGGCGCCACCAACTTGATTAATCCACTACTTGCAAAATTATGTTGGACGATTTCCGGCTGATATGTTATTGACAATTTATATTGAAGAAAAAACTACCTTTACGCAGACACTTTGATAAGCTATTACCTGTTATGATATGTTTTATTGGACCTTTTCCACTGTCTCAGGACTAACCAGAAACACCTGATAACGAGAGTAGATCAAAAACTCCCGAAACGGCGTGTGATACACACCCGAGACAAAGGAAAAAGTCCGATAAAACATATCATAATAGACCACTGCCAAAAATGACATCGTTTAGAGAATAACAGGACCTGTTATATCAAGGACAAAACGGAAAGGTGATGCAACGAAAGTGATATTCTATTTTTACTATATACAACATGTGAATAATGTACCTAAGTATATACGAGTATAATATTTAAATGCAAATAATTGCCATTGAATTCGGTAGTAAACACATTGACAAGATCATGCAGAGCTTACAATGTTACGCCTATTATTAACTGTAGTTGATTGAATAACTTCAGTTTTATATTTGAATTTGAAGTATTCCATTAGCACTCCATGTTGCAAATCGTAGATGATTTCCACTAATTTTCAAGAGTTAGTAGCTTTGTTGCTACTGCTCCTACGTTTTGATTTTTGCGGTCGCTTATAAAATCTGGCCATGCAAGTTGTTGTTTGAACACTTGCCGCTTAGCTAGGCTAGTGATTTCCTCATCCCAACAGTTTGTGAAAATGTTTTACCCTCCCTTATATGTGGGTTTGAATTTGTCCTTCTGTTCTCTTTTCGATTCTGATGGGTCATTTTCGTTTTCTGCATGTTTCTAGCCACTTCCCTCCCTCTGTAGCTTGCAGAATGGCCTTCCTCACAGTTAACCCACTAAGCTATTCAACTGAAACAATTTGTGTTTTGTTGTCACTAATTTGCCCCGTGTTTACAATATCTCTACGTGCGTCCAACTTTGGACGTCTTTTACATTGCGCTACAATGCTCAATTTTTCAAATGCTTTATTTTTAACTTTAACATTCTTGATACCTTCTTCATTTGCAAATGTAGGCATAAACAAGGGAAGGGATTATTTTAATTTGTTTTTAATATATTTTGTTGAACTTTGTGACGTTCAATGACTATGTTCTCCGGCTTGTGTGTAGGACGCAATCTTCTTGCAATTACTTCTAGCGAGATGGCGTGTTTATTAGGTCCACTAAAGTAGTTCGTAAGTATTCTGTATGTGTTAATATTATATACGTTGACCTTAAGCTGACCATTTTTCATCATAGTTGCGCGGTACCTAGTACGGTTTCCTGGAGTTGGATATAATTTTGTACTTGGCTTATAAGTACTGAGAGATGGAATGGCTTTTTAAAAGTGTCTTTGTGGATTTTAGCAGTTTTATTGTTGCTAATACACGCTTAGTTTATTCTGAAAATGATTTATGTTTATACGAGTACTATACGGGCTAAATTAAAAGTCTGACAAACGATTTGACAGTTTCAGAATATTAAAATTTGCATTGCAAGTAATTCTAACAGGAATTAAATATCTGACATGACTATAAAACTAGAATATTGGGTAAGTTCTGGGAAGAAAGTCCTAATGCTACAATTTCAAATAGTTAGTGAAGTAAAAAAGGTGTCACAATTTATACATTGAGTTGTATTCAAATTTTTCTAATGTAACCTTTTTTTAGGAGTTAACATCGACATGGCCCCAATCAGGATAACCAGCTTTTCTTATTTCGGCATTTTTGTCGCATTGATAGACTATTTTCCAGAACTATGTTGATCTATCTGCCCCTGTCTTTAGTTCTTCTGATTCCTCCACCATTGGGGCAGAATTTGTTTTGCGTTCTGAAGAACTTTTTTGTTGCCATTTCAACAGAAGCCGGCCATTTTGTGTCAAACGCTGTTCGTACTTGATTTCCGTGCTTGCCCCATATCTGGATGCCATTCCTAATTATCCACCTGGAGACATACCATATCGGGATTGCTAGATATCCTCAGGAAGAGCTTTAATATAACAAATGAAATATTTTAGAAGGAAAACGATGTTGAAAGTTTTATTATATTAAATATTAGAAATTAAAATTAATTTTAGATTATGGCTACTTGTATAGCAAGTAGCAACCATAATAAACATGTGTATTTCTTATAAATTCGCAATAAGCAACTACTTACTACCAAAGTTGGTATTACTATTTGTCAGTAATCGTACTCATTTTCAAGGTACCGATATTGGTTTTGCTCGTCTGAACCATATGGGGCTAGATACTAATAGATGCATAAAAGTACATTTACCATTTTATGATATCATATTTGTGGATCTGTGCCTATATAATATTAACATCCTGATTACTAATAAAAAATTGTGTCTTAAATTCTTTAAAATTCTTTAAACAAACGTAAGCTTATTATGCTAAACAAAACCAAGGGGTCAAACAAGGGTCAACTAACTTTAGACAAACTTTGATTTCTTAATTCGTAATTATTTATATATTTACATTTAGCAGCGCTTTTCTGCTGAATTGACTATTGATTATTTTCAAAAATGATCTAATGTTATTGTTATCTAACTTGTTCTTGGGAAAATAATTGGCTATTTACAGATTATTAACGACTTGGAATTTTGCCACTGAAGGTTTTTGTATAAATGCTGCTGCCGTACTATGGTTTTATGGTAACGGTATCCTAGCTAACATTGCAGATTAAGTGAGTACCATTTTTAAAATACATTACAGAATTAATAGCTATTGATGACTGTTGCAATTGACTTAATCTGAGACTAAGGGCCGGTTGCAGAAAGCAATGTTAAGTCTCGTGTTAGCTAACATCGCGTCAAAGTGAACAAAAACGAATCAAATCTCAAATGTTTATGGCAACTAATACATTAGTAAACAAAATTTGATGCGATTTTGTTCACTTTGACGCGATGTTAGCTAACACCAGACTTAACATTGCTTTCTGCAACCGGCCCTTAATGTTAAAACGGAGGGCCTGATGCAGACCTTATTTCCGCCTATATCGTTAAATCGAATTTGCTAATTGCAAATGGAATTGAAGGCTCTCAAATTGGAATAGAAAAAGCGCCGATTTGATGTAGTTTTGACTTAATTGTCAACAGTAATTACATAAGTGGTGATTATTTTTTGATAATTTTAACTAGATTCACGAATCTTTGTTGCTATTAAGAAATCTCACGAGTGGACGAAGTCCACGAGTGGGATTTTTTAATAGCAACAAAGATGAGTGCTAATCTAGTTACAATTATTAAAAAAATTATTACCACGAATGTAATTCGGAGTGATTATTTTTTAAACAGTTCAAGTTGTAGATTGGGTTTGATGGAGCTTCCAGATGAGTGTCCTGTTATTTTTAATAACTGCTGCTCGCCTACTCCACTTTTAGCTACTTAGTTGTGTTACAGCAGAAGAACGATTTGAATGGTTTGAGAAAAAATAGTCGCTGTAATTTGCTACTAGCAAATAGTCAGTGTAATTTTGATGCTACTAGCAAATAGTCAGTGTAATTAGCTACTAGCAAATAGTCAGTGTAATTTTGATGCTATTGGTCGATTTGAATTTATTTCTCATTACTATTGGCTGATAGGACTGTTTAAAAAATAATCATATTTATTTCGTACTGAAAGACTAAACTTTTAAATTTCACCTCAATATTCTCTGAAATAATGCCAGAATAACACAACAAATTAGTGTATTTTTAACACAACAGTGAAGCCAAAATTAAGTTCTGTGAGACCCAGTCAGTCAAACGGAGGGTTAAATAAATTAAGAAAAATAATAATGCAAACTCAATTCGTCGTCATCATAAGCAGCCCATTAGAATTCCAGTCACATTTCCATTGGAAACTATAAAAATGGTGGGTCGTGTGAAACTTACTGAGTTTAAATTCTAAAAACAAATATAAATATTATCAGAAAACTATTTCCTTGGGTCGTCTGCTTCTTTTTGACTATGGTATGCTTGAACTAGGGATGGGCCCGTAGCGTGAAAACAGTCGGGCCACGGCGGGTTTCGTCCTAGCGTGAGTAATATTTGAAAATCGGGTCGTGAATGTGAGCCAAAAATTTCAAGGCGTGATTTAAGTCTCACGTTAATTTCACGTCAAATAGCTGCCAACCCATGTGGAAGATCTACAGCTGCAGCGCGAGGTCATTGTACTTCTGCGTAGCAGCCTGTAGCGACGGAGCTTTGCACCTGTGTTGTGTTGTGAATGTTGTGTCTACAGTCAATTTCGTGTCTGCGTCTATAGGCGAGCAATTAGAACTTACTTTTAGATCCTCGGACGCAAAAATACTTTTAAACCTAGAAATTAAAAGTGTTGCCTAGCAACATATACCTTCTTGTAATCGTATCAGTAAGGGAAACGTCAAATCCAATAACAGACTTTGGTATTAAAAGTAATGTCTTTGAAGACGATTGCAAGAAATGTTTTTACCATAATTCAGTATTTATCCCTTGTTGTAAGCTATTGCAGTAAATTTTCGTTTACTTCGGTTTGTGTCTAAAATTTTGATTGCAACATATCACGTAAATTATTTCACTTGCAAAATATTTTACGATTTTTAGTTCTTTCTTGGTTTCAAATATGAACATTCTGTTAATAAAAGGAATGTATAATATTTAGAAGAATGATGCATAACACGAAGTAAGTGACATTGTAATTTATACATAGCAATAACAAATAAATTGTGAATCTAAAACACAGAATAGGAGACATTATAATCTATTTTTTTTTAAATTGCACAATCGCTGCATCAGGATTGCTTGGGTTGCTAGACCGCTGCTTGCAGATGTGCCTGAAAATGTGCCGAAGTCGAAATATTTCGCTGTTCTTTGTTGATAATTTGCTTCATCTCGTAATTGCTAATTATATCACACAAAATCCGGCTCGAATGACCAATGAATGAATGATGAACGCTTCAAGAGCTGATCTACATTTGAATTTCGGGGATTGTAGGTTGATATGCAGAAAAAAACGACCTCGTAGAGAAATACGTTTTTACCAGTGATGGACCAACTTTCCCGTTCACAAGCGGTCGGATCGTAACAATATTTCAAAGACCCAACAAACTACTAAGAATAGATTACATGAAGTGTTAAGGCCAGGTGAAAATACCGCGTTTCTTTTACGAATTTCGACCACTCGTTCTCGTAGGGCGCATTTTAAATTCTGTGCCTACTTGCAACAGCTTCCCCGTACACCAATATATTCTATTTGTGATCGTACGGCGGTCCGTTGCTTTGCGCAAAGGTGCTGCCAGAAAGCGGCGTTAGAATGAATCGGTTGTTTGAGTGGAAGGGAGAGCGCAAACGTATTTGCCACACATCCATGCCGTTTAGCCAGACAGTTGACCATATGTTCGTGCAGCTGTGAATTTTGCGGAGGGCACTAGCGTCCTGTTCATGCATCTTCTTCCTTAATTTCGGTAGCGTTTTATCTGTTCTCGGGGCAGTTGACCTAATGTAGCCAAGCGGAGTGGTTCTGTGCAAGCAGCCTCTGCGGCTCCGGCCATTAGAGCCCGCTGTGAGTGATTCAAGTTCTAACTGTCAAGCAGTGGAGTGTTGCATCAAGTGTCGAAGACGCTTTGATAACCAGTCGGGAAAGGTGACTGTACGATTCGGTCTAGCATGAAGGGTAGCATTCGGTTTGATGTATCGTGTCGTTGCATAAGTTATGCCTTAACCGTTGTTACGGAAACTGGCTCGAAGATATCTAAGTTTTATTGCGGGGCACAAATGGTCGTTACGTTTTCCGGGGTACTTGCTCATTAAAGGTTCTGAATGCTGCCGTCATCGTGTTCTAAGTATCCTTCCCCTGCGGCACCTTTCTGATGGCACTTCCCGCATTTCGCCATTCCTGGCTGCCGACGTTTCTATTCTGACCGCCTGCCTCGGCGTTCCTGAACGACGGCTTTTCAACTGGACATCAACACCAAGCTCGTCGCTTCACCACCAGGTATTGTCAAATTGGTTTTAATGTAGTGTTATTTGAGAATTCAGGGTGCAGTGTTCCCTTTTACAGTGCGCGGAGTGACGCCATACCTTTAATCAAGCGATGTAGTCTTATATTTGGCGTTTTCGTTTTAAATTTTAGCACGTTGTAACGCGCCTTTAGCGCTGAATTCATTTCATTGTTTGTCACGTTTAATCGCGCATAATTTAAGGAAATTACTATTTGAGGTGTAAGTTTTAGTACGTTATTACGCGCCTTTAGCGCTGACTTCATTTCATTGTATGTCACGTTTAACCACTCATAATTTAAGCAATTACTGCTTGAGGTGTACCTGTCCACTCATTTTATTATTTTAACCAATAAACAGATATTCAAAGTTATCTTTGTTGGTCCATGATTTGTGCATGCGTCCTGTGACGAATTTATCTGTTTTTCTCTAGCAGTAAGGATCAATGTAAGGTGGAGCTCCGTGAGCTGTTTAACCGTTGAATGTAAGTCCCTGAACCAGTTGGAGAGGCCGTTCAAGAGCGCTTACGCAATTGTAAGCCCTGGACTTCGGGCATACAGGGTCTTGCATAAATATTGTCCCCACTTCAATTCAAGCCTGTGGTGCCCTAATATCTCTTTATTTTTACTTGTCTCTAGTATGACCCCTGACCACCCCTATTGCAAAGGCACTTCGCTCTAGTTTACGGCCAGGTCAGATAGAACCACATCCATCTCCCTGAGTGTATTCGGAGAAATAGTTTGTTACACAACCGTTGAGGCGTGATTAGGGTGAATTTTTCTATCCAGAATTTTTGCCCCTTAGTGTACCGAGTGCCATTGTTGTAAAAGTCGATTTTTGCTGTAACAAACTGGCTTTTGTCGTAATACCGGTTGCGACTGCAACAAACTGTCGTAAAGGTCCTTTTAACGTGTAACAGTAGTCAATCTCCTCTCGTCGCTCTTTAAGATGTTCAGCAATTACTGAAGGTAATCTATAAGTTCGAAATGTGTGGTCTGAAGAGCGTAAAAATTGGAATCAGCAACAATGGTGCACTGTTCTCTTTACCGACGAGTCGTTGTTTGGGCCTACAGCGATTCTGGGTTCAGTATTATTAAATCAATGTTAATTAAAAACCAAGTATGAACGGAATTGGTAATTTATTAATCACTACAATAATAGTGAGAATTGAATATTGGTAGATTAATAAACAATGATATGAACGACTATAATTAATTAAGGCAAGGTTAGCGATTGTGTTCGTAAATAATATCGGCTAGGATTGCGAGTACATAGATTCAGTTTAAATTACATATGGCAGATGCAGCTATGATATTTGATAAATGACTGAATATTTAAGTAACGTAAAACATATTGATAAGGCTACAGTAGTGCAAAACCTGGGTGTCATCATGGATTATAAACTGCGTTTTAAAGAGCATATCTCTAAATGTCTGAGAAATGCGTATGGCGTATTAAAAATAATTTTTCAAAATCGATATCTATTTGATACAAAAACTAAAGCTTTACTATGCAATTCGCTTGTGTTGTCAAAAGTTAATTATTGTGATGTTGTGTACTATTCCAGCATAGATTCTCGGGATGTAAATAGAATCCAATGCTTACAAAATGCGTGCATGAGATTAATATATGGCATCCGCAAGTATCACAGAATTAGTCACAAACTCAAGGATTTAAACTGGTTGAATATGCGTAACCGACGTTTGTTACACGCGCTTTCTCTTTATCACGATATCTTAACTAAGGAAAGTCCATCATATCTTTACAATAAAATTACTTTCCGTTCAGATGTACACAATTTGAATCTTAGGTTCAAAGGGTTACTCACACCACCACTTCACTCTACTGCTTTTTTCCAACGATCGTACTCTTACTGTATAGTTAACACTTTTAATGATCTACCTAACGATATAAAATCGCTTTCAAAAAGTAAATTTATATTGGCTATTCGAACACTAATGCTAAATGGTGTTGTATTTTAGATGTGCGGACCTGAATAAAAATAGAGGATAACATACATTTTTATGTATTTGCATAGGTATACACATGTAGATAATTTATGTTTTTTTTTTGTTATTATTACTACTAGTAAGGTTATCTTATTGCAAAACATTTATATATTTTTTTTCTTTCTCTTTTTGATTGGGCTATTTACTGCTATTGAGTATCATATACGTTTTTAATACATATGTTCTGTGCTGCTACTCTTGTGTGTGTTTTGATTTATATATTTACTTTTAAGTTACACTCTACAATCAATGATTATAATTATCAAGTCGGGGTTTAGTGTAAAAGCAGTTGGCAGCTTGTCATAGCTGCTGTACTGAACTCCGCCCCGTATTTAATTAGTGTTAGTTATAATGTATTATTTGAAGTATCTAATAAAAGACATTATTATTATTATTATTATTATTATTATTTGTTGCAAATGAGGTTTATGCTCAAGTACGTAATGCCAACTTGTAATAATCAATCTGCCGTATTAAAACGGTGCATTTACGACAATTACGTAACATGTAAAAGAGCATAAGTAGCAACCCGTTATCAACATAACAACAACGTTAAAGTGCTGGAAGCCTGTGCAAATGATTTTACCTAATTTATGTGCAAGAATACAAGTGAGGTTAACGTTACAAAATATGACATTTTCAAAAACAGTTATTATTAACGAAAATGGTATGCACTTACAGAATAAGAATATGTAGTTGAACAGATTCGCCTGGAGGCTGTAGAAATCAGGCGTCCGTTACGTTATTTTGCTGGTTCCATCCCTTATGTTAAGCGCAGAACTGAGACAGCAGTTTCCGCTTTAAGACAGCTTAGTCATGCCACTTAACGGGATGATAATTCGTCACTGTGTGAGATGCAGCCTCACATCCCTTAATTATTTATAGGCTTGGACCCACAGCGACGCAGTAAGTGAATCTAACAAGTAAATGCAGACTGGTTTATTACAAAAATAATTGTTCTATATATACAAACAAATTTGCTTAGATCATAGTAATATACAAAGTTCATTTCTAATAACAGGTGCAATGTATTATATTCAGTAGGTTAATTTACTAGTCTTGCAAAACAATACTCAGCGGTTTTGCTTCCGTGATATGATATGGACTCCATGAACTCGAGCGTCTTTTATGCTGAGCTGCGATTGTAGGCATTTAAACCTTGTCACGGCCTTGCGTAATTGTGTACGCGAAGCCGTGTAAAAATGCTGAGCGGCGACTGCGAGGTGTTTAAACTTGACTGTGAGTAGGTCGCCGCGCTTGCATAATGCAATATTGCGTTTTTGGTGGCTTTTAACTTTTAGAATGTTTCGTAAAATTTAAATGAATAATTATAAATTTATATCTGGTTAATCTGTTAAAGACAAGATTAAACATATTGCCAATTTTAAGCCACAAAAAAGCAAACCGATAAATTATATTGTTTCTTCGAGATTGAGCGTTTTGAGAGGATATTCTTCTGCCTGGGGTTGTGCGGGTGGTGGCTTCCTTCGTGTTATTCGTTGCCGAATGTAGTAGATAGCTCCTAGTAGGGCAGCGGTTCCCAAAAGGCTGCCTGTGACCCCAATAGACAGGTGAGAATGATGTCGGATGGCTTTCCAGGTGAAGTTTTTTATATGCTCCTGGAAATCTAACTGCGATGCTTGTAGGTCTTCGAAGTGGTCTGACTGAGTTAGTACAGGTTCCTCTGCGATTTCTGAAAATGAGTTTGTTGTGATTGGGTTGGTAATATTGATACTGATAGCCTTGGAGTATCCAGCCAGGATCTTGTATTTTCTGTTGTGCCTTGGGGTTAATGTATTCCTCGCAGTTTGGATGATGCAATCCGATGAAATTTGAATGACACCTGTAGTGTTGACGGTGACTTCTTCCCTGTTTCCACTACAAGTGATTGCTATGCGGGTTGGTTTACTGACTACAAATAGCCAGGTGTTTTCCATGTACAATTGTTTCCAAATAATGGACTGGATGCGATGTCTTCGTAGGAGACATTGACTGGTTTCTACTCGGTGATATATATCGTCAATGATGCAGTTTGGGTTGTTTTCAATTCCTTTAACTACCGTTGGACTGCAAACATAGGTAGTGGGAGAAATTTGTAGCTCTTCTTTGAATTCTTCATCTGTTTCGTGGAAGTACATTTGTAGGTTGTAATCCACAGCGAAGATTCCTTTCGGCACATCGATCATCCAGTAGGATCCATTGCTGATTTGGAGAGGAATTGGTGTCACTTTAATTAAGGAGTATTCCGTTTTTTCCACTATGATGAAATACCCTTGGACGTTGATGTAGATGTCGTCATGCCCAATGTCAACCTTTAGAATTGGCGTTGGTAATATCTCCAAATTTGGTGAAAGTTTACTGGTTGCATTAGCGAGGATCTGTTTAATTTGAGCAGGTGTTATTAGCTCGTACAGATTACCTTGCTGAAAGTGAACGTTTAAGATGTGAATATGGTAGTTGCACAGTTCACTAATTACATTTGTGGCGACTTGGTACACACTGATGATGTGAATATTTAGTCGGTTGGAGTCGGTTGCTTTATACCATTTGTCCATGTTGTTAATGGCCCGGATTCCTTGGTTTAATTTTTCTTGGAAATGTTCCAGCTTCTTGTCGATTCGTTCTTCGGTTTCATTAAACCTGGAAAGTGCTGATAGCAAGAATTTGGATTGTTGACTGTCCATTTTTATTAGTTCCTGTTGATTCTTGTCTAGCCTGTCTATATCTTGATAGACTTCATCGTTGACTCCAAAAATTGATGTTAATACTGTGCCAAGGACTCCTCTTTTTTCTCGTCTTGTTATTATTTCTTCCATACCATCTCTAATCCATTCCATTTGCTTTTTCTGTTCCAGAAGATGATGCACCAGTGTCTTGCATAATGTGTCTTCGGACAGTTCTTTTGCAGAGTCGCAGAGATTGTCGAATTTGTCTACCATGTCTGTGACTGTTTCGAAGTCTTCTTCGATCTTCCCCCTCTCGAACTGGATTTCGATCCGGAATGTTCCTCTCTCAATCTTCCCGTGTCCAATGTGTTCTACATAGTACCCGCTGTCTGGTTTTTGGATATTAAATTCTGCTTTACTTAATGTATTGGTGGTAAGAAGGGTAAAGATGAGTAACAGCAGTTTCCATTTGGACGCGACAGATTTCCTTGGTGCTGGGGATGATCGTGTCTGGATAATGTTAGTTGAAATTTTATCTTCTGCCTCTGGTTCCTGCGATTCCTCGGTAGTTGCTGGTAATGGAATGATGTTGCCTATGGATCGTTTTAGCTGATGTCCTCCTGATTTCTGGAGCGTCACTACTCGTACTGATCCATCGGCTGCTGGATGAGTTGCAGTGACTCTTGCTAAAGGCCACTTACTAGGATTGATACTATCTTCTTTGATTAACACTAAATCTCCAACTTTAGTGTTCTCCAATGGTTTCTTCCATTTGTTTCGTTGCTGTAATCCATGAAGGTAGTCCGAGCTCCATGATTTCCAAAAATCTTGCTTGATCTTTTGGATTATCCTCCAACGATTCGATAGATTTGAAGATATTGGAGTGTTGATTGGGTCTGGTGGCGATATGATTTCCCTCCCTATTAGGAAATGGCCTGGCGTCAGAGCAGTTGTGTCCTCAATATCGTTGCCTTGTGGACATAGAGGACGTGAGTTTAGGCAGGCCTCAATTTGGCAGAGAAGAGTTGTTAATTCTTCAAAGGTGAGAGTAGCGTGGCCAATAGTTCTCTTCAGATGATGCTTCATTGATTTTACCCCTGCTTCCCATATCCCTCCGAAGTGAGGGGCTATTGGAGGGATGAAGTGCCATTGGGTACCACCGGTTGCTAAGGTTTCTTGGACAACTGGGCCTTCAATTGTTTGGCGGGTTTCCTTGTCCAACACTTTTCTTGCGCCAACGAAGTTTGTTCCGTTGTCGCTGTATAGGTGTGCACAGCGTCCTCTTCGGGCAGTAAACCTCCTGAAGACTGCTAGGAAGCTGTTGGTTGTCATGTCGCTGACGGCCTCTAGGTGGATTGCCTTGGTTGATAGACAGACAAAAACAGCAATGTACCCTTTGTGCGAAGAATGCCCTCTTCCCTTGGATGTTCGGATCTGTATTGGGCCGGCGTAGTCCACTCCGGAATGGAAGAATGGAGGAGTTGAATTCACTCTGGTTGATGGAAGATTTCCCATCAGTTGCTGTGCTGCCTCTGCTTTGTATCGTAGACATCGGAAACACTTCTGGATGCTGGAGCTGACTGCTTTCTTCGCGTTGATGATCCAATATTTTCTTCGGATATATGAGAGAGTGAGTTGGGTGCCACCGTGCAGCGTGCGTAGATGCGCCTCTTGGATTATTAGTTTGGAAATATGACTGGAGTACGGGAGTATGATTGGGTGTTTTTCATTGAAGGACAAGGTGGAATTTTCTAATCTTCCTCCAACACGGATTATTCCATGCTGATCGATGAAGGGATTGAGGTTGGCAAGCTTGTTACTGGAACTCACATATTTGTTCTGCCGGAGTTGAGATCCTGTTGCCCTCAAAATAGGATCACTTCCTTGGATGACCTTAACGAGTAGGAGGATGGTGTCGTCCATTTCCTTCACTGATAGGCATCCTGATTGAGTGGGAAGTCGCTTACACTTGTTGATGAATCTTCGGCAGTGTGACATGACTCGTACCATTCTTGTTAGAGAAGAAAAACGATGAACGACTTCGTTCTCGTCTTGATGAATGGTAGTTTGATGCACAGTGTAACTTCTTGCTTCTTCCTCGGTGGTTGCGGTGTCTGGTTGACACGGCCATGAACTCTTGTTAACTAGCCAGCTCGGTCCGTCCCACCATAAGAGATGATTCTTTAGTTTTTCTGGACTAGTGCCTCGGGAGATGACGTCTGCAGGATTCTCTTCGGATTTGACGTGGTTCCAATGTTGAGCCGGAATTAGATTGTTGATTTCGGCTACTCGATTCGCGACGAACGTCTTCCATCGTACCGGGTCTCCTTTTATCCATCCTAATGTAACCATGGAGTCGGTCCAGGCGAAGATAGACACCTTAGGAAGGTCTAATGCTGCAATTACCCTTTGAAGTAGATTGGAAAGGAGTACTGCTGCGCAGAGTTCCAGTCTTGGTAATGTCGTCTTGGCTCGGGCTGGTGCCACCTTGGATTTGGCTATTAATAAGGATACCTTGACTTGGCCGGATGATGTGGTGACTCTGGTATAAATCGCGGCCCCGAAAGCTCTTTCGGAGGCGTCACAGAATCCATGCAGCTCTACTAGAGATTCCCTTTTGATAAACAACCACCTTGGTAAGGTAATTTCTTCCACTGCCTTGAGTTGAGACCTGAGCGTCTCCCATTTGCCTTGGATATTTTCAGACACTGGGTCATCCCATTTGATATTTTCGAGCCATAGTTCTTGGATGAGTAGCTTGGCAGTGATGATGACGGGTGCTAACCATCCCAATGGGTCGAAAATTTTGGCAACTTCGGATAGTATGGTGCGTTTGGTGGATTCCTGTTGCTTAACGTCTACCTTAAAACAGAAAACATCTTCATATGGAGACCAGTGAATGCCCAAGGACTTTTTTACGCCGTCTTCACTTATTTCGGGGTATGTTTGTTCCTTTAACTCTTCTGGGAGTTCTTGAATGATGGCTGACTCATTACTGCACCATTTATGTAGAGTAAAGCCTCCACGCTTTAGTAAGGAAATGAGCTGACCTTGTTGTTGGATCGCTTCTTCCACAGTGTCGGCCCCAGAAAGCACGTCGTCCACGTAGAAATCTTTCTTCACTGCTTCTGAAGCTAATGGAAATGAGACCTTTTCGTCCTGTGCGAGTTGATGCAAGGTTCGAATGGCAAGATAGGGAGCTGATGCGGTTCCATAAGTGACGGTGCACAGCTTATATTCCCTGATTGGCTGTGATTTGTCGAATCTCCATAGGATTCTTTGGTACTCCTGGTCTTGGTTGTTCATTCTGATTTGTCGGTACATTTTTTCAATGTCTGCAGAAAAAACAATCCTGTGTGTTCTCCATCGAAGTAGAATGTCGACCAGTTCTTGCTGAAGTTTAGGTCCAGCGTACATCATCTCATTTAAGGATTTTCCGTGAGAGGCCTTGCTAGAGGCATCGAAAACGACACGAAGCCTGGTTGATGAACTTGCTTCTCGGATGACGCCATGGTGGGGAATGTAATACTTGCCGTTATTCTCATCTTCCTTTGCCACCTTTTCCATATGTCCTAAATCCAAGTATTCTTGCATGAATTTCTTGTATTGGACTGCTAGATCTTGATCTTGTCCTAATTTCTTCTCCAGATGTATGAATCGTGCCAATGCTGAGGGTTTGGACCTTCCCATGTGTACTGGAGTTTGTTTGAATGGAATCCTTACTACGTATCTTCCATCTACGTCTCGGTGGACTGTGTCTGTGAATTTATTTTCACATACCTGATCATCTGGGGAAAGTTTCCTTTGAGGAGAAGCCTCTTCAATGTTCCAGAATTTCTGCAACTGCTCATCCTCTTCAATTTTGGCAACCATGGTGTTGACCTTAAGGCTGGTGGGAGGTCGTCTTCCCATGGTTCCTGATAAGATCCATCCCAATTCGGTATTCTGTCCTAGGATGCCATCTTTGGATTTCTTGATTCCTTCGAGAATTATTTGGGAATATTCTTCAGCGCCTAGAAGTATATCTATGGGGCCAGGTCGGTTGAAGGTTGGATCGGCGATGAAGACATGTTTCCAGGCATCCATTTTTATGTTCGGAATGGGTGATGAAGGCATGGTTTTTGTAAGTTTGGGAAGTACCAGTAAAGTAACAGGTAAGGAAAATTTACTTGGAAATCTTGGCGTAATCAAACCGGTGATTTTCCATTTTGCGACTTTTGTTTCGCTGTTCCCAATTCCGGAGATTTCTGCTCGAACCTTGGTCCTGGGTAACGCTAATAATTCGGCTGCGGCTTCGGTGATGAAGGAACCTTGAGACCCTGGATCTATCAAGACCCTCAAGAGATGAGTCATCCCGGATGCTGCCTTAACTTGAACCGTTGCTGTGGCCAGTAGCACTTGGCTCTTCTTTGCGCCTAGGTTGGCGGCAATGATTGTGGGTTTTGGCTTCTTCTCTGGAGCGTTGGAGGTCTGCATGGCTGCTGCGTGAGAAAACGTCTTCATCTTCGGAGCAGGTATCGGCTTTGATGGCGGCTGTGCCTTGTGAAGCAGAGTATGGTGTGGAAAGCGGCAGATTTTGCAGTTATAATACGAACGACATTGTATATTAGAATCGTGTCGCAAACATCGAAAGCACAATCGGTAGGTTCTTACCACTTCTTGCTTTTCGTGGGTGGAGAGCCTCTGGAATTGACCACAGTTATCGATGTAATGGTCCCTATTGCACATCTTGCAGTTGAGATATCCGGCAGCGTAATTTTTCTGTGGCTTGTCCTGAGTTGGTTTTCGAGCTCCATCAATGGATTCCAAGGATTGGAACCGCATTTGTAAGAAGGCCATTAGAGTTTGGTGATCCTGAACTTCATTTGGGCACTGAAGCGATTGCTCATATAATTTGTTAGTTTCAGGATCCCATTTTCGAGTAATAACTCGGTTAATCCACGGACCCCAGCTGTCGGTGGAAATGCCCAAATTTTTGATTGCTTCCACACATTCCTTAGTGGAGTCATGCAATCTTTTCAACCCTTGGGCTGATTCCTTGGAGAGGACCGGCTGATCGAAGATGGTGTCTAGCAATTTGGTTAGAATAAGGCGATTATTTTGATACCTTTGTTGCAGCAAATTCCAAGCGGTGTTGTAGTTGGCTTGAGTCACTGCGAGATGCTGGATTAGTCGGCTGGGCTCTCCCTTGACATGCGTTTTTAAATACTGCATTTTGATGACATCATCCATGTTTTGGTTGTCATCTACTAATTTGGTGAATAGGTCCTTAAAAGTGGCCCATTCCTCATAATTTCCCTCGTATATGGGGATTTTAACTTGAGGAAGCGAGATGGCTGATGCTTGCTCGTTCCTTGTTGGTGCTTGTAACAAATTAATTAAATTTCGGTACCTGTCTTTCAACGTAGTAAATTCAGGACTGAAGTGCGTCTGGTTTGAATCCATCTCGTTAGACATGACTTCTTCGTCCATCTCGATCACCCGGTCCCATTCTTCCTTTAATTCCCTCTTTGTGATGGCGGGCCTTCCGAGTGCTTGTTCCAGTTCGGCGTCGTCCAAAGATTGCTTAAAATTCTGCATCCGAATCTGCAGTTTTCGGATACGAACCTTTTGCTCGGGATTTACAACTGTTTCCTCTCGCCTCCTAGTTTCAGAGGGGTCGGGATTTTCAGTTGCCTTTAAACAGCTCTGCAAATAACTTTTTGCTTCGCAGTAGATGGCTTTAATTTGTTCGTAATACCCTGTGGTAAAATAATTATGTGTAGGAATACTTAGCTGCACCATTTTGGCGTGATTTTTGGTCACGGCGTTCCAAGTTTCGTCCAGCGTCTTGTTTCGGCTGGCGATGTAAGCTTCTGTTTTTCAGCTGGCAGGGTCCTTTTTGCTGTTGGAAAATACCTGCGTGATCTTCTGGCCGAGTTCTTCTTGGGCGACAGCTAGCTGATTGAATTCCTCCATATTGTTTGCCATTTTCGGGGAACCGGGTGGGTTGGTAGATGTTGTTTTCTTCTCGGGATGTACCTCTTCTTAGTTGTAGACAGATCCGGCTCGAAGGACCATGAACAGATTCGCCTGGAGGCTGTAGAAATCAGGCGTCCGTTACGTTATTTTGCTGGTTCCATCCCTTATGTTAAGCGCAGAACTGAGACAGCAGTTTCCGCTTTAAGACAGCTTAGTCATGCCACTTAACGGGATGATAATTCGTCACTGTGTGAGATGCAGCCTCACATCCCTTAATTATTTATAGGCTTGGACCCACAGCGACGCAGTAAGTGAATCTAACAAGTAAATGCAGACTGGTTTATTACAAAAATAATTGTTCTATATATACAAACAAATTTGCTTAGATCATAGTAATATACAAAGTTCATTTCTAATAACAGGTGCAATGTATTATATTCAGTAGGTTAATTTACTAGTCTTGCAAAACAATACTCAGCGGTTTTGCTTCCGTGATATGATATGGACTCCATGAACTCGAGCGTCTTTTATGCTGAGCTGCGATTGTAGGCATTTAAACCTTGTCACGGCCTTGCGTAATTGTGTACGCGAAGCCGTGTAAAAATGCTGAGCGGCGACTGCGAGGTGTTTAAACTTGACTGTGAGTAGGTCGCCGCGCTTGCATAATGCAATATTGCGTTTTTGGTGGCTTTTAACTTTTAGAATGTTTCGTAAAATTTAAATGAATAATTATAAATTTATATCTGGTTAATCTGTTAAAGACAAGATTAAACATAGTAATTATCTAAGGTGATATCTTAGCAACAACAATAATGATAAGAATAGAAGCAATTGTTACTTAGGAGGAAGCCAAGCTGTTTGGACTTGTTCCCTATTAAAATTTGTAATTTCGGGAAAAAGTAAATAATTTTTTGCCAGTAGTATTTACTGTTATCTTCCAAGTGTGGGGCTATCTGGGCAGAACAAAAGTACGTTCCGGAGAGCTACAGAAGCCGTTTTGGTGCAACGAAGCCAGGTAAACAGTAAGAGAAAATTTGCATTTTCTAGTGGCAGGAGCAGCAGTAAGTAGGCAGAGCAGCAGCACAGATATCCTGAGACAGCTAGCAGGTTTAAGGGTTGAAGTCCGGCGTATTGCTAGGAAAATTTGAATCCAGTTGGCTGTGGACAGAACGTCGGTATTGTTCTGGAGACGAATAGCAAGTATCGCTTAGGCCTTAGGTTATGTAAATAAAGAAAGAGCATTGTTTTATTTACCTGTCGTGGAGTCAGTAATAGCTGGATTATTTCAAGTTAATTTGTTTGCATTTGTGGAAGCTTTGTTCGAGTTAATTTATATGTTACAGTTTATTATGTGGACTTGGTCATTTATCATATATGCGCTTTTGATATACAAAGTAATTACTTCAACAGTGTAGAGACTCAACTCTGCACATAAAGATTACAACACCTGAGGCTGCCTTGAGATTAAAGTTATTGCGATAGATAAATTATATGTAAGGCAACATACCTGGTATGAAAATATTTAAAACGAGTATTCTTTAATTAGCCAGTTGTTTACTCGCACCTGAGATTTGATCATGTATACATTTATTGCCACATTAATTATTTATATTCTAACCATATAGGTTTTATTTTTAATTTACATGACATAGTAAAAATATTAGAAATAACTCTAATTTAGAAGCAGAAGCAGAACGGTTGTTTGAGCAACGCCAAAATGTAAAAATATTTTCACTAGGTCTAGTTAGGTGTACCCGACTCTATTGGCAACTGTACATCTTGCATATGCATCAAATATATTATTATAAAATTGTACCAAACTCATTTACAGGCCATTAAACCGGTATTGCGGTCAACCGAAAACGATATAGAGGCGGGACGTCCTTTAGTTTATAACATATACTTTCCCACTCAAGAAATCATACCGAGGGTCACCAGCATCCAACTCAACAACAAAGTTTACTGCTCCGGTCTTCCAGAAGAATGTATGATTAATGTTTTAGCCAGAACACAATGCAATATATGTTATTAATTGCAGTGGGCCCTAGCGGGGTCACCAACATGTGGGCCTCGACGTACTACTACAGATACCACATGCCTTCAATAGAAATCCCAACCAACCCCGAACATAAGTTGCAGCCGGGTATCATTTCACTTCCGCAGAAGCCACCAACTCAAAATCCGACTACCTCTTCTTCGGAGCCTTCAACAGCTTCCGACAAAACTGAACCGTTACCTTGGGAATCTGGGGAGCAACCTTCAAAGATTTCCGACTGGTCTGCATTACCGTGGGAATCTTGGCTATCAATGACTAACACAGCGCCTATACGATTGCCTTCGTGGCTTTTGCCACTCTTAGCACATCCCACCACCTCTGCATCTTTAAGCACTGGGCAACCACCTTTAACGTCTACTACCACGCATGCACCATTGCCTACGTCGACATCACCAACGGCTCTCACTACGCCTGCATCATTGCCTCCGAGTCCTTCACAGCAATCTTCAACAACTACTACCACGTCTGCCCCATTGACGTCGAAACTTTCCACGTATCCCACCAAGCCTTCACAAATGCTTCCCTGGCTTTCAATGCAGCCCTCAGTAGCGGAGATTCCATCGTTGACAGAGGACTTTGACCTCTCAGGAAAAGAATGTGGACTGTCTATGGTAAATATCCAGGAGACGATGGTAGATGGCAATGATTTCGTGGACGGCCAATTCCCGTGGTTGGTGGCTATACTGTACAGGAGGGACCTAGATTACAGTTATAAGTGTACAGGAAGTCTTGTGTCTAATCGGCATGTTATTACAGGTATGTATTTACGTAAGTAGGTGATTAAAAATAACTTGGCCGATCATGATCAAAAGTTTGTTTGATACTGAATCTATTCAATTCTGCCTTGGTGAAATATATTGGTCTTGTTGTTTTGTGATGCTTAATGTTGAAATAAGTTTTCATGCTTTGCTCAAAGACTTGCCATTCCCGGAATGACAGCAGATGGTTTTATACATTAATTTAGACCCCATTACAATTCTTCCTGATTGACATTTTATTCACTATATGTATAGGTTTATGGCCAGATGGTACTAATGGTGGTTCTACCGTAGTAGTGCAATAATTTCGGTTTGTTATAAGGCGCAGATCTACGACACTTGCAAAGTCCCTATCTCGTATTCGCATCCTTTCTTCTAGTAGTTAACGAACAACATAGCTATTGGTAAAGTTTACATAATTAGATGTCCTATAACTAATAAACCAAGATAGCACCTACAATATAATTAAACAATAAGCCATATTGTTGTTTGTAATGGACAAGGTCTAGGTATTCGAAATACCAGGCACCTTAGACACCGACTGCTGTGGTCATATGGTCCAAGCCACACTTAGAATTTTGCCGATGCTAAGAAATTCCAACCCTAGCAAGAGATCTTTTGTATGCTACAAATCGTAGTAACATGAAACCCATGGCTTTACATCATTTCCCTGTAGAAGTTTTCATTCGCATTTTTTATTTTTAAAAACTTCACCTGTCCATTTGATCAAACTATCGATCCTTAAATCAGTAGCTAGAATGCTTAATCACTGAGCTGTCGGGCCAAGCATGCCATATTTTTATGCTTATTATTCCTCATTAATTTAAAGCAGTTTTATACATCATTTCAAGCTCCGAGGTATCGTGTTTGCCTATCTTGAATTTTCAAAGGTTTCCAAACTATTTGGCCAGGTGCTTACCCTCTCTGCCAATTTTCATTTTGTACTGATGTAGAAAGGTTGTTGGTTGCTATGTGAAATATATGATTGAAGAAATACATTTAATTAATTTGGGGCCATCGCTATGCAATCATTTTGAGACATCAATTTTGTGTTTCGGCTTTGTTTGTGGAAACTGTAGGATGTTCCGGAAAGAAATAATTTTGGTGATTTTTTCAAAGTCAGACATTTTCTGAACCTGACACGCAACCCATTTCAACGGTTTTATTTTATATTTTTGTTTCGATTTTAAGAGTTGCGATTTACAGCTTTTTTTATTACGGGTGGAAGCTATTTTCCGTATGGGCTAGCGATCCTGCTCGCTTTGGGCGATTTGTGTAGTTGTATTCAGTTCCTGCAAACAGCACTATGTCAGTCCACTTTTAGGACCCCAATGACGAGACGCATTACCCGCAGCCGAGGGTTGTAATGTGAAACAGCCGCTTATGCGGTGGTTCCCCAATGAATAAACGATACGTTATGGTTGTGACTATCTTCTGAGACCTGCAGTGACCAGCAACAGAAGGTTTCTCTTTTTCCATCCTATTCACTTGCGCATATAGAATTGGACCCCGACATACCCGCAAGATCGAGTCAAGTACCAGATTTTCTTTGTACTTAAGTATAAATATAGTATATCATAGTAGCTTACCGATACGGATCAATTATCTTGAAATCACTTAGTTCACTGTTACAGAGTTGAACAATCTGTCAATGTCAAAATTATTTTTGGAATGAATATGTCTCGCGCAGGATGACCGTGTTTTTAATGCATTCAAATAAATTCTAATGATTTTAAGTAAAGCAATTCGGCAAAGCTTTAACTTGCTTTTTGAATTTCAATGTTTGTGCTTTTATTTCAAGTTTGTGACGAATTAGCTCGATTGAATTGAGCTTAATTATGCCTCTTTTTCGGCTCAGGACTAGCCTCCTCGCTACAAAAACTAAACAGGGTCCTAAAACACCATTAAGGTGCCACTTGTACTACCAAGGAGCTACAGAATAATGAAACAATTCCCATATTTGCATTCTATTGCGTAAATAATTCTCTTTGCCTGTGGAATGGAAATTGATTATAATTTGAATTAATCACAAAACGTATTCCCGGATCTATTGCGGTATCTAATCTCTAGCAGGTAAGGTAACCCCATTATAGAGTATTGACTAAAATTTCAGTAAAGCGAATTACTCATCCTACCGTAAATTTGTACTACATACTTTCTTTCCGTATTCATAATTTATAATTATGGAATATGATCTTTTACGCGCCCCTTTACTTTTGTGCATGTAGTGGCATTCTGGTATTGATTTATTATGTCAAACTGGTATTATTAGGCTTATTATACCGTCACCTATGTACTACCGGCTGTGTTTGTTGCAATAAGTAATTGTAGCGCCCCTTATTTATGCCCTAAGACTTTATTTATGTACCTTTGTTGTTCACTCTCTTACTCGGGGGTTGGTTTGGTAGCGCCTTTTCGACGTGTACCTTTTTCGTTTATTAAGGTGCCTCGGTTAGTTACTACTTGGCGTCCATGTTTGTTAATAGTTAATATATTAGGGTCTCTCGTTTAACCCACGACGAGCTTCGACTAAGAACTCTGCTGCTCTTGCTATTCTTCTTAGTTAGCGGTCAGAGTGACGTAACAGTATTTCAGAAGAGCTATCTTTGTATTTTCGTGGCCAATCTGGAAAAAGGTTTTCGTAAGCTTTATGGCGAGCTTTGCTTGGTAATGCATAGACAACAGCATCTTTACTTCGGTACGATCTGCCGAAGTATTACATTTTTATGTGGTCTTTTTAACCCCTTAAAAATTTACTTCTGTCACTGTATAATCATAATTGTTTCTTCTGTTGCAGCTGGGCATTGTATGGGGCGCTACAACGATATAGAAAACTACCTACTGGTCTTTGGAAAGAAAAAGGTGCAGAGCTGGGCCAATGGGGCAGAACAGCGGGAACTGCAGAATATAGTCGTGCATCCCGATTACAAAGGGACTAAGGGCGAGTCTGATATAGCCATCCTCACCGTGAAAAATCAGATAGAGTTTGGTGCTCATATCAAACCCGTGTGCTTGAGCCAGGGGGAAGAGTATGGGAATAGGATGGCCGACATGAAAGGAACAGTAGTCGGGTGGTGGATGGATGGGAACCAAAAGGACATCGAGGCGAAGAAGGTCGATCTTCCCATAGTTTCCCAAACGGAGTGCAAAGCGTTACCTAGCTTGTCGGACGTTATCTCTTCTAAAACGCTCTGTGCTGGTAAGTGAGTGCCCTTGTTGAATGTATCTTCAGATAGTTGTTGTAGGACTCAAGGGTAAAGGGCCTTGTCATGGCGACAGTGGTGCTGGGCTTGCTGTGCAGAAAGACGGGAGATGGTTTCTTAGGGGTGTCGTGTCCACTGCCCTTGGAGATGTGGATAGTTGCGACGTCGAGAATTATTTTGTTTTTGTTGATGTAGACCAAGTTATAAGCTGGCTTAAAAAAGAAATAAAGTAGTTGTTACTGTTTTTGAACTACTGTTGTTAGCGTAATATTAATTGTATTGCTTTCGCAGTTCTATTACAATTATGGCATTATTTATATTTTGTAAGTTATACCTCGATTGATAATCAGGATGAACATTTCAGTATTGAAATTGATACCGTATATCGAAACATTTTAACTGAAGTTTCAGAACTTAAAACGAGAACGAGCAGGAATAGGTATTCTGATGCGATGCATAACATGGAAAGTTCAGTTGTTGCGCAGTTTTTCCAACGATTCCATTCAACTACGAATTTGGGCTAGAGATGGTTTTTCTAGCTATATATATATATAATGGAAATTATTATGCTTCAGGAATATATCCTATAAACTAACTAAAACTGTAAAAATGTTCCTGTACTTTGAGTTGCATAACCGACAGGGGACTTTGCAACATCAAATGTGACGTTAAATTTGTACCTAAAAGCACATTTGTCTTCTCCGACTTTATTTTTTAATGTAGTGAGCAATACTGATGTTATACAATAAATATAAGCTGCTAAAAAATTATTCTTATAGAATAAAAAAATAAAACCCGTGTATTTGTAATTTATTAATAAAGTGCATAATTATATTGTAAGTAATATTCTTCCTTATATTAAATAAAAACCAATGCTGCAACGGAGATTTAGAATTAAGTTTTTAGTAATAGCAACAACAGGGTATTCCTAAAACACATACCGTAGTTGCCAACTGACTCTTAAGCATGGGATGTTTCCGGGAGCGCCACGGGTTCGAGGCAGTTCAAAGGAGATAAATTACAGGTGAAAATATAAACATTAAAGTACAAAAATACGTTTATAAAACCAGAAAGCAAAAGTTGCTTAAACACTTTTTGTTATTCAATAATACTAACCGAACACGCAACGCTAAATATTCAGGGATTTTATTTAATTAGCATATAAAAATCATCCGATTTGTTTACGCGAAAAGGCTTTAACATGTAATCGTAACAAAAAAAAACGCAAAAAATAAACTACACAGGCTTTACAATAATCTCCGCATATGCGGCTGCAAGATTCTTTACTGTTACATAAACTCATAAAATCCGTTTATCATTTTGCAACATAAAAGGAATGAGTTGAAAGCTGCCAAAGATAGCTAGTGTTACCAATATAACTCAATTTTAAGACACTAAAACCAGTGAAATGTTGTTAACAACAAATTGAGGAAAAACGCCAAGAAATGTTCATTAAAAACAAGTTCATACGGTGTACCCGTCGAACGTAGACTCGGCTTATGGTAATACTAGATACGCACAAAGAGTAGTATCAATACCTCAGACCAGTACCATATCCTGACCGCGGTCACACAGACAGTAAGTACCCTCCCTCGCGTGATCCAGCTAAAGAGGCTGAGGCTGGCAGAATGGATTTGGTACAATGGAGCGGTAGGAATTTCTTCCCAAAATGGTAGGGGCACTCTAATAGGAGAAATGTTTAAAGAAGAACTCTTCTGCACTTCGATCGTCGGCAGGTCATTAATAATCTCTTTAAGAAGATTACCTTAAGGTAATTTACGAATGCTAAGACATGCGGCCAAACGGTTAGCTACTTCTTGAATAATGGGTACTTACATTTAACAATAATAACACACATAATTCGTTTCCGTCCGACGTCACATCGTTGATGAGTCACATGTCTTGCAATGCTGTAATAATACGAAATTTTAGCAATTTATTTAAATTTATGCTCAAAATTAAGTTTGATCATTTTATCTAATTAATTACTTTTCGCTGGTAGCTCTGGTCCGAGGTCCAATAGCTGAAGTAAGGGAGTCGAGTCATGATTATACAAGTGTTTATTTTGTTTAACTAGATTTACAAATCTTACAAGTCCTGGTTTTAAATACGTACATTATAAGCAAAAATATAAAGTAAGGTTCTTCCAGGTCATCTCTGCGTTCTGGGTGGGGCGGCGTTTGTTTGTGGCGGGTAGAAAAAGTTCTTCCTACAACCTGGAACTCGAATGCCTAGAAACTGTCCACAATTAAATAATCTAGTTTCAGCTCGTTACTTCCGGGTTTCTCCAGATTGTAGGATTGATAGGACAAAAGCACACACACACAAATGGTGTTAGGACAGTTTATAACCAGCCGGGCAACGGCCTTATCGCCGGCCAAAATTAAAGCGGCCCCGATGCGCGCTCAATTTCAAATTCAAAATAAAAGCGAGCCGAACCGGATTTCGGCCACTCAGGATTCCACATGAGCTTTGGCCTGGTGAACCTTGACGGCGAGCTGTCGGGAGAAATTGTTTATTAGCAGGATGGTTTCACAGGTTAGTGAACCGGGAACATAGACAAAGTGAGCGGAAAGATGTGGTTCCGTTGCGTTCGAAGATTTTCTCGTACAGGGTAGGTTTGGGGATAACTGAGCGGCAAGATGTTATTTCGTTAAGCTTGAAGATTAAGAGGATGTAGAATCGCTTCAAGGCAGTGCGACTAACCCAAGTGAGAGAGGTTTCAAGTCAGGTTTAAGAGTGACTCAAGCAGTTCGGTTTCTCGGGAAGAAGCTGGGAATTGAACTTCCATGAACTGGAAAGGACAACTAGTTTGAGACAGAATGTTAGGAACAGTAGAAAAATCACGCTTCGTTCCCTAATTTTGACACGCGCTGTACAAGCGCATTTCACAACTTATGCGAGTCTCAAAGGTTTACGTCGGTAGTGCGGAACACGTGCTGTCTGCGGCTTCCCCGAGTCGGTAAAAATTTATGAACAGAGATAGAGAGAGAGTTGTACGTGTGGGAACAGTCGAGCATAGCTGAATTTACCCCATCTCGGTTCTGGAGTTCTGGAGTTCTGCAGACATTTGGTGTTGTGGTGAAAGTTTTTTTAGCGCGTTTAACAATTACCCCCACCTTTCTGTGTCTCTTCCGACAGAAGCTTGGCTGGTTTTAAGAGATTTGGCCTCGAACTAGCAAGCCTACAGACTTACGAGTGGTGGTGCGTGATCCTCGCCCGCAATGTTGGCCCCTTTGGCTCTGATATTCGTCTTGTAAGTGGCCGAGTGGCCCAAAAAAAACGTCTCCGGGCGGATCAATTCTACGAGGAATAAATTTATGAGGGATAGTTACAATTCGTCAATCCCGTTAGTGTTTACCACGAATTTCCGCTTGCTCATGCAAGAATCCCGTGGAAGATCACATAATCCTACCATTGCTTCAGCCCAGAGCCCCTTTCGCCACGAGCAGTCGAGCAGATCTCCTGCAACCCCAAACAACTTTGTTTCGACGCCTACGTGCCCTCGTATCGACTTCTAGCCACGTGGAGGATATCGCTACAGGAGAAGTTACGCGGGTATTGTGAATTTTGTAGTCTTATCGTGTGCTAATTTTCTGATCGCATACTGTGCATCGGTGGTTTACCACCACGCGTGGTAAATTGTGCACGGTGAGAACCAGTTAACACCCAAGCATTGCTTTTTAGGCATCATTGTGTGCAGCATTTGTACCGTTTTAATTCGGCTTAGCCCAGTATCGGCGTTAGAATTAGTAACTTGTTGTCAATGCACCTCTTTAAGTACGTGCATTAGCTTGCATATTTGTAACTATAACGCTGTTGTTACAAAGGTGGGTGTGAACCACTTACGTATGCTCACCTTCGAACCGAAATTGGTCGGTTTCGCTCAGTATAATTATAACCACACCAGAGCGTCACGTTGTTATAGAACGCGCTTGGAATTTAAATTATTTATCCATACTTACTAACACATTAACGTCTAAATGCTTGGAAGTCGTTGTAAATTCAACTGTGTTGCATTATCCTAAAATCAATAGATCTCATATGTTTACTGTTACCTGTGTTTTTTCTTTAACTGTCGCTTTGTTTATGTATCTGATGTGTTTTGGTGTGCTCTTGCCATTAGCGGTAACTTATACATAGCTATTGTACGGAGGACCCTGGCCAAAACCTGTAAGCGACAGGTAAGTCCCCGCGCTGTGAAAGTCGACCTCCGGGAGCATCGAAGCATACATTCACCAACTCCGTTTGGATTTCAAACTTTTGCAAAAGGGTTTTGATACCACAAGTTCGTGGCGCCTTCTTTAAAAAAGCAGTACACTTTTTTGTCAGCACCCTATATATGCGGCCACGTTTGCCCCTAAAGTTTCGTCATGTTATAAAAGACCCCGCCCATCTCACTGAGCGTTTCGGCAGTGGTTTTAGCCTGTTTATGCGTGATTTAGGGCAAACAGTGCAATTTCCCGAAAGTGGCGTGTGCTATCGCCACCCTCGTACCACGAAGTGTTGCAAAATCAATTTAATATCGCAACAAAGATAATTTGAGTTTATTTGGGACGGTTTCAGTAAGAGAATAATGTGGATTATCTACAAAATGTTAAAAGGAATAGACTTCTAGGATATTTATCTGCTACATTCTCCCGATTCATTCCTTCCTTATTCTTGTCCCCAATTATAGTATTATATCTTTTCCCGTCTTGATTATTGTAATCTGTTCTATTTTGGTAGTTCCTTCCCTGATTAATATTGTTATATTGATTATTCCTCCATCTATCCAAATTCCTATTGTAATTGTCATTAAAATTCCTTTCCCCTGTTCTGAAATTATTATAACTATTACGGCCAAAACTAAATTTATTTTGTTGTACTTCCTCATATTTTCTTTTACTAGAATTTTGAAAATTCTAACTTTCTCTCCTGTTATTTTCTCTATTATTATTACCAATAGCCATATCGTAGTTCCTTACTATTTCTAAAAAGTCTTTCAATGTTTTAATATTTTGTACAGCTACTGCTCTGGTAATTTCACTTTCTAAGTGTCTGGACAAATGTTGAATTATTTCTTCTTCAGCTAACGTAGGTGTTAAATATTGAGCTTTATTAAATTTCTGTATAACATACATTTCACGGGTGCTACCTCTTTCTCAATACCTACCAGTTGTTAACTGAGTTCTCACTCGAGCTTGATGTGCATTGCTCCAGTATTGATTTATGAATAGCTTTCTAAATTCTTCATAATCCTTATATTTTGATTTAACAATACTGTGCCATGTATCTGCATAATTTCTTAACGTCATGTTAATTACTTGTAATCTTTTATTTTCATCATGTGTTGACTTCATGATATCATCTAATTTGACAATATAACTCATAGGTTGTTCTCCAGGTCTTCCTTCAAATATTGGCAACAGGTCTGTTTGTATTCCAATATAATTACTTCTTTGGCTACTGTTTAACATTTCCGATCCATCTTGCATTCTTTTCAATGTATCTTCTACCTCTTTAATCTTTGTTAAATGATTTTCGTTTAACACATTAACTCTGCTTACGTTATTATTAATTTTTTCTTGCATTTCAGCTTGATTTTGATTTACCTTATCTTCAATCAATTGTATTTTTTATGCACATCTTTATTTTGACTTTGTATGTCCTTTAGTTTTTCATCTACCTCTTCGTTACTCTTTACTCACTTATCTTCCATGATTTTTGTCTAGTTGTTTGTGTTCCTCCTGTGCTTCTCTTCTCACCTCATTCTTAAGCTCTTCTTTATAACTTCCTAATCTTATTTATTTGTGCTTGCAATTCTTGCTTATTCTGGAGTTGTACTTTATTAAAATATTTTTCTAATTCCTTCATTGTCTCTTCCATCTTATCTGCTTGGTCTTTTTGTTCTTGTACCTTGTCTACAGTGCTCCGAATTGCGTCTCGTAACCTACCTACCCTTTTCTCTGCATCTTGCTTACTTTCCTTTGCAGTTCTTTCAATTGCTGCTTGCAACCTACCTTCCCTTTCCTCAATTGACTGTTGCAATTCCTTTTTCAACTCTTCTGTAGTTCTTTTACTTTCCTCAGCAGTTCTTTCAATTGTTGCTTGTAAATCCTTCCTCAACTCTGCTGCATTTTTCTCTGAATCCTTCTTTGTTTTATGTATTGAATTCTGCAATCTGTTTTCCATTCCCTGTATATCTTCCTTATTTGATTGTACATTTTCTTGCAATATTTGTTGCATCATCACCATGAACTTCTCTAACTTCTCATCTATATTTGTTTTCTGTTCTTCTACTTGTAATCTTACCTGATCACCTTGTCGTATTTCCTCCCCTTCAGGAACACTCATTACCATTTGCAATTCTTCTTGTTCTACGTCTTTTTCCTCTTCAGTCTTCTTGCTTTTTCTTGTAACTCTTTTGTCTGCCATATCTTAGTTTAATTTTTCAAATGTACCTACTTTTGATTACTAACGTTTATATTCAATTATAAATCTTTATATTTTATTCTCAAATTGACCCTTTATAATATTCTTTAGTTACTTTTATTGATTGTCCTATTCTATTTCTTTATTTTTCTCAAAAAGAAATTAATTATGATACGTTTTTAAATTATGATTGTTTTATTACAATCTTATTCCTTAATTCAAAATTGTTAATACCAAATTAACCATAAACTTGGTTTATCAGTTACAATTAAATCTCTTTATTTTTATTATGTCAATATCCCCACTTTACTAGCGACATGTGTTATAAATGTCAAGCTATATGGTTTTAAAAACCCCTCGTTTGGACACCATATATTATATTCAGTAATGTCATAAACAAACTGGCTAACAATCACTATAAGCCCCACATTTTTGGGCCGCCAATATGCAATACATTATGGAATGGCTATATAAGCTACACGTTGGACTATCCATATATTTTATGAAATGTAATGCACCACTTTAAACTAGCCCTTTATTAATGCAATGCCCTTTCTAATTAAATAATAATTTCTTTTTAAAATCAAGTTTTCTTATCTCAGGTGGTTCGCCAAATCAAGATCTCTATTAATTGAATTTTAATATTACAGTTAATCACATTTGCTGTCAAACAGATTTTCAAAACTCATCAAGCCAGGTATTGACAATTGTATATTATCTTAACACACATATTAATCAATTCTCCTAAGTAAGTAATAAATCAAGTCTATTTGAACACCTTCTTGTACTAATTGTTATTTAAAAAAACTTTCATTAACTCTTTACACAAACCTTAATACTTTCTCTTGCTTTTTCTGCCAAACTTCAACCAACAACCGATCCCAATATCGTCAGACTGCAAAACTTACTGCTCACTCCACAAACAGTGGCAACCAGGATGGCACGTGAACCCTTTTGACTGCATCCATCCAGAATATCACCCGCACTGCTTACAGAATCCAATGCTCCTCCTTGCAAACGTCACCATCAAAGCATTCAACCTTTGGTAAGTTCCAATCTTATGAAGTTCCAAATCTAACCTTGTTGCTATTCCGATGTCTACAGCAACACTTACAACTTATCCAAATCAATTAGTTACTTGTAAGAATCTCCAATAATATATTGTATACTCTCCAATCGAAATATATTCAATTAATATAACCTCATGTATGTTTATTTCCAATTGACTGTACTTCTATAATCTCTTGACCGATTATGTACCTCCATAAGTTCCAATTAACATTTTCATTTTATCTTACCACGCAGATTTGTTTAAGACCCTTTTTAAATTTGTATTTCCCAAAATAATACAAATTTAGGCATAACTTTCTAGTTTTATTTATAAAATGCTTTAATTCAGAAAATATATGTCTGTTTTTATGAGTTGTTTATATAACTAACTTAAACAAAATTTTCATTTATGTTAGATACAATTCTTATTGCACACTTATTTATTTTAAAAATCCTATTATTATATGCTATTAATTATTATCATTCTAACAAATACATTTGTCAATTGTAACCTTGGCTTGAACTTTATCAAAATTTTCTGTAACCATTAAATTAGTATTCAATTAATATCAAAATTTCCTCTCTCATTGTCTCAATTAAATTTATTTATAATGTTTAAATGTTAACAGCCATCAAGATTTAATTATAGCAATCTTCCAATTCCCGCTCTGTTCATCTTGCTTTCTCTTATTACCTTCTCCAATATTTGATTGAATAATACTGTAGAGAGCGGGTCCCCTTGACGAACTCCTCTTTTCACTATAAACTCTTCCAACACGTATCCATCTACCTTCACTGCGCTTATTGTTTGCTTTAACGTCATTTGAACAACGTTAATTGTATTTTTTTAAATTTTGAGTACCTTAAGAGTTTTTATCGGTTTTACTCCTATTTATCGAGTCATAAGCCGATTTGATGTCTATAAATAGCATATGAGTTGAAATTTTATATTCGTAGCATCCTCTGAGTATTTGTTTCAGTAGAAATGTCTGATCTGTTGTCGATCTGTTTTGTCGGAACCCCGCCAGCTATTTGCCTAGTAAGCACTCTGCATACTTTTCTAGTTCTTTTTTATCAATGTCGCCAGAATTTTTAAGAGAATGTCTAATAAAGCAATGCCTCCGTAGTTACAGCACTTGGTCCTGTCCCCTTTTTTGAATAGAGAAACTATTATCGCTTTATTCCATTCATATGGCATTGATTCCGCTTTCTAAATGTCTTATATAAGTTCATACACCTCCTCTATTAGGCACCCCCCCCCCCGTTTTCTATATTTTCGGTCATGATACCGCTTTCTCCTGGGCTCTTGTTATTCTTCATCAGTTTTATGACACCCTCAATTTCTTGTCTTGTTGGTTATTTGATGTTGTCTTCGTTTGCTATTTCGTCTTGATAAAATGTTCCAGTGTCTTCTTCTTGTGGATATATATAACACAGCACGTCAGGCCTTGAGGCCTATGGCTTCTATTTCATTTCTTTCTTCCATACTCTTCTGTCTTTTGTCTTCTCTTTCCAGCTTGTGAGTCCAAAACTTTTGATATCTTCTTGTACTTCACTTCACTTCTTGTGGATAATTGTTTAATAATTTATTCTTCAAAGTATTTTTTCCATCTATGCATAAATTCTTGCTGTTCTCCTACTAACTCTCCGTTTTTATCTTTGATATAGATCATTATTCTTTTCTGGTTTCCTTTCCTAATATTTTTCACATCCTTATAAAAGTTCTCAACCTCCTTTCTCCTGTACTTGTCTTCTATTTCTTTTATGCTTTTCACTAAAAAATTTCTTTTTCGGGTTCTGCATTTTTGTTGCTTTTTTCCTTTGTTCTTTGTATTTATTAACATCCTCTTCCCTTTGTGTCTGTAGCATCTTTTGTCATAATTTGTTTTTTTTTTCGCTCAGCTCTACCTTGCACATCTTATCCATCCAATGATTCTTCTTGGCTTCTTTAATTTTTGATGTTTTTTTCCGTTGCTTCTCTTATTATGTATACTATTTTTTTCCCAGTTTTTCTCTATTTCCTTTCCTTTTCGCTCATTATTTCTATTATGAAACTGGGCAATCTCTTGTTGGTACCTTAGGATTACTTCTTCTTTTTTTAAATCTTCCATGTTAGGTTTTGCTTTTCTTTCGCTCTTTTGCTTCTTCTTTCTTGTGAATTCCAGTTTAATTTTTACTATGCCAAGAAAGTGGTCTGAGGCTGAAATAGCACCCCTAAACGTTCTTACATTCTTCACCATTTTGTCAGGATCCTCGTCTATTAAAATGTGATCTATTTGGTTTGTGTCATGCCTTCCCGGTATTTTCCATGTTCCCTTGTATATGTCTTTTCGTTTAAAATGTGTGCTCATGATTCTCATGTTGTATTCTATTTTCACTGTACTGTAATGGGTTTTCAAGATCGATAAGCTCTGGATGCACTTCCGAATGGTTTTTCCCTTGCCTTTGGCATGGTTTCAAGATGTAACAGTTCTGAATAGACTTCCAAAAGATTTACCTCTCCTTGGCGTGATTTCAAGATCGATAAGCTCTGGATGCACTTCCGAAGGGTTTTGTCCTTTTCTTTGACACGGTTTCAAGAATGATCAATTCTGGATAGACTTCCGAAGGATTCACTTCTCATTGTCATTGTTTCGAGATCGATAACTTTTAAATAGATGCTTTCCATAAATAATGTGTTAAGATTTAATGAAACAAATAGTTTGGAAAGTTAAATTTTAGAAGAAATATACTGTAATTTTGAAAAATCAATGAAGATAAAACAAAATGCTTTATGGTATTTCCATTTAAAGTTAACAAACCTTCTTGTTGTTCGCCTCCATAAAAATGCTTATTTTCTAACTCGTCCAAAAGTCTTTCGTCTGCAGGCTAATATGCCAGTATTTATAAAGATTAAAAAGTTAGCTTTCCTTTGAAGCGTCTGCACTTACATTAATATTTAGGTTTAACAGCATGTGGTATTATACCGGTTTGGAGAACAAAATCAGCTACATACCCATTATCTTGGTAATTTAGAAGACCAGCGTAAGTACATCTTTTTTTGCAATAACTTATCACATTCACGTGAGAAGGATTTATATGTATACTCACAAACGCAATTCCAATCTTGAGCCATTTGCCTTGATGTCATTTTCCAGTTTGTGACTGCTCAGTAACTAATCACAATTTTAACAAATAAAAGCTAGAAATACATACGTGTAAAATTGATAAACTTAACCTAAAAATCCCCTTTTTAAATAAAAAAATATTGACTTTTTTAATAATCCTCGGTTTTTAAGTGAAAACGTCTTAAATATACTAAAATTTTATATTTCAGTTATTAATTGTTCTGTAGTTGGGTAGAAGTAAAGCGTACCGTATCTAGTTATTAATCCAAGATTTAAAACACCATCAAAAGTTGTGAATGTGAGGTAGTGCTCTTAAACTCGTCGCACGTGCTTTAAAGGCTTACCTATACACCAGTATAATATGCTATTGTAGTCTAGTCTGATTCCCCTCGTTCATATATCGACAAATACTAGTTAAATTGCGATATTGAGGACTAAAGTGTGCAATTCTAATAGATCTTCACTTAACCGGGGTAAGTGCTTTGGAAGTTTCTGTCTTGCTAACGCTTGCTTTAATACAACAATGTTTGTAGTTTGCGACTAGTAATCGTCTAACTGGAACTGGTTTGACAATGTCAGTTTGACGTTTATTGTCTACACTGACTACTAGTGGGATTCTGTCTTGAAATCAGCTGCATGCCTGGGTTCCACATTTAATAGTGACTGTCTGTCACCTTTGAGTTCCAACGTTGGTTGTCTGCCACAAATGTTTTGTTCGCTTACCCCCTTCTGCACATTAAAACTTTTATTGACAACTGATTTGTGGTCGTTTTCCTCGTTTTGTTAGTCATTATGAGCTAATTTTAATGCCAAATCTAAATACAGTAGTTTTTGTTGTCTTTCAATATCTCGCCTCTGTTCGTCCATATCTTCCTTTTCCCTAATAAATTTTAGCAATAAATTTACGCAGCTTTTCTAAATGAATTTTTATTTATAACCATCTTTCAATTACATTTGTTTTCATAACTACCATATGAAAATAGATATTTTACCCGAACTACCAAATAACTTGCTAGATATTATATAAGAAAATGCATTTCTCTAATATTCACATACTTGGCAACATGTCGGGAACATTTATGAATGTGGTGGAAAAATTACATTCTTAAATATCTCCCTCAAACCTTTAAACAAAAGCATGTGTTTTGAAAACACCGAAACGGTAGCGAAACTGTGCTGTTTGAATGCTTTAATGCTTTTATCGTTTTGCGATTTTAAAATAGAATTTAATCTGTGTTTACTGTTATAAATACCGTACAAGGGAACACAAGGCCTAACTGGCTAACTTTAGTTGCTGAGCATTTCTAGACGCGTAAATTCAATTTTTAGGGGATTTTAGGCGAAAATGTACGTTCGGTTACTAATTCTATGTTCTCTAAATGTTTTTATTTTAGATGCCAATGCTGAGGTAAGTGTCAAACCTGTATTAAAATAATCTTAAATAACGTGCTTCCTAGGAGTTTCCCTGCAAGAGCACCGAAGCATCGCTAACAAGTCTTGTAAACGCAACCATAAGTGCCAAAGAGCTCCCGCCAGACCTCCCCATGTTTGCAGTAAACATTACAAATCCAGACGTTTGCTTAACCGTTCAAAACGTTTCCAATATTTTGACCTTGCGGCGTTTTCTTTACAACCACACCACAAAGTCCTATGGGGACGACTTGCAAAGGCGCTATTTCTCCACGCTGTATGCCTATGTAGAATTTAAACACACCATCTTAAACGCATCCCGATACATTCCCAGGAATCATTCGGACATCTTGATCTTGATCAATGCCTTTTCAAGCAGCGTCAGCCCGATGCTGGGAAAGAAAGTATACAGCTACTTTTCCAGTTATGAAAATTGGACTGATACCTTGGTTGAAAGCAAATTTCCATTTGGCAGCTACAAGGACCCTAGGAGTTTACTGCTGGGCATGATTTGTGCCTTGGTTAAGCAATCGAAGCGTAGTCTTCATGAAAGGGAGGTTTTGCTGTTCATGCTAGCAAGTAACTATAACTGTTGCTTGGATAATGGTTTGGACAATTCAAAATGGCCCATTGACGAAGGAACTAGCAGCGATAATAAAACCAGAGGAGAGCCGAAAACCAAAGGGTCTCTTTATGTAATACAGTTGCCCACGATAGACCAAGCTAATGGTTCCAAAGCGCGGATTAGTAACTATTCTTCCCAGGGGGAAGTTATGGGTAACCTACCCAAAATGATTTTCAATGCTTCTGTCCTCACTTCAGTTGGCTTGAAAAGTTCTAAAGGTGGCGACGGTAATTATAGCTACAGTAAGATTAAAAAGAGGCCTGATAGCAATGCGTCTAAAGAGATAACCACATTTTCAACAACTGATATAGCCAAAACAATTACAAGCGCAGCTACTACTGCTAATCTTTTAAATGCTTCTACGTTGGCACCCATTTCTGAAATTTCGGCAACAATTGTGCCCTTGTCTAAAAGTTCAAGCTTTTTACCAGCACAAACTGCTGCAAATACATCAAATCTAAAAGACGTGGATGATTTGGTTGTCTTCAACTTTAGTTCCAGCCGAGGCAATTCACCAGATGACTATATTCTACAACCAAATGGCAGTACTGACATGCTGGCCATTGATATTCGAAATGTCGAGGAATTAGATGGTCTCTGCAAAGAAGGGCAGCAGTATTTGGTTAAGCTTCACGTACAGTCATTACTCACAGCCATAGACAAAAGCGTTCCAAAAGTATCGCTGGAGCTTTTCCTAAAACTATTACCGTAAGTGATCCCTGCTTTATGTTAGTATACCTTTTTATTAAAACTTAGCGTATCTTAGAACCATTAGGCAATTTCCTATTCAAGATTACAACGCCCGAGGTCAACTGCTTCGGGATTTGGTCCCAGCCATATGCAAACAGCACGCAGATCCATTCGTAAAGCGAAAAATGAATGACATCTTGAATCACGTAATTCTGGATGGAGTGGGAGCGTTACCGCCCAAGATCAAGCTGGAGTGTGCCACCATAACAGCCAGAGAGCTCGAGAGATTTCGAAGAAGAACGAAGAGAGTCTTTCGCATCCAATACGAGTAGTTCTATTGCTGTCCACGATTGATTGATTCATTAACGTTGTTTGTTTTATCGTACATTTGGTTCTAAGATTGGATAATAAATTACTCTAATAGCAGCATCACAGTCATAGTCACGGTAACGGCAAATGCCCATGTCACAGCCACTGTAACTGAAACGGTTACAATCACAGTCACTGCCATAGTGAGACCATGGTCAAGGTCAGGTCTACAGTTTACTACAGGTCACTCACAGAGTCGCAGTCACGGTAACGGCGTGGTCACGGTAACTGGCATGGTCAGGGTCAGGAACACAATCATTAGCGAGGATAGGCTAAGAATGTATAACAACTTAAAACATTGATATTAGCATTAGCCAAACACGGTCATAATCACTGCCACGGTCGCAGTCACAGTTACAGTAGTTGTTGTCACAGTCACGGTTGTAGTAATTAACTGTCACCGTTGCAATCAGAGCCACTGTTAGACCAAGTCACGGCCACGACGCTCTCCGTGTCGTAGTTACGCTCAAGCATTGTCACAATCGTGGTCACTGAGCTGGTACTGTCACGATTAGTGTCACGTGCGCATTCACAGCCATGAAATAATATATCGAAAATCAGCGTCGATACAACAAACGTATTGTTTTTGCAAAAATTGTTGAAATTCAAATTATTCGCTTTAATGTTCTTTACAGAAAGTTTACAAATAATTGCTTGTTTGCATATTTTCTTTGGAGAGTTTTTTACTCTGAGATTGCAAATAAGAGTTACATGGCGGAAACAAAATAAAGAAGGAAAGTATATAACATTTCTTGGCAACAATGTGCGACAATAGCCTGTCAACAGATCGTGCTTCAATTAAGGCGTGTTGCAAGTACTGACTCTACTTTAAAGTATACTCGTTGAAATTACATAATTTTAAGAAAATGGTAGGTATGTCAAAAATGTCATGCGGTTGATATTTTTCTAACAAATGAAGAGACAAGCACACGCTATGAGGATACATTTTCAAGTTGATATTTTAAAAACTATTGATGGCTTGAGATTCATTGAAGTAAAAACAGCAAGTGTGAAACTATAGAACATCAAAAGCAAAACATCGACACCTCGTATGGATCACTAGGCTAAACCACGGTTGCAGTCACTCTTAGTCTCGACAAGGTTAAAGTCATGGTGACTGTGGAGTCATGGTCACTGTAACTCACAAGAATATGGTCACTGTCATTGTCCCTATCACTGCTACAGTCAGTATCGTGGGCAGTGCAGTTATTGTTACGAAAATGGTGACTGCCATGGTCACGGTCACTGTGACTGTTACGGCTACAGTGACGTACAGCTACGGTGACGGTCACGGTCTATGTAAAAGTAACGATCACATAACTGCAACGGTTAAACTATGCCCACGGATACGGTTACCGTTACTGTTGCAGTCATGGTCACGGTTACGATCACGGTGACGTCACTAGCACGCTCAGTGTAACTGGCACGGTGACGTCAGTGTCGCGATTACGGTCAGAGTCGCTTCCACGACCGGATAATGATCACGGTTAGTGCTACGCTTAGTGCCACTGTTGCGGTAAGTATTACGTATACGGGTACGGCCATCGTGATGTTCGCTATTACTCGGCCACGGTCAGTATGTTACGTGCATTAGAAATGTTTGCTGTCGGAAGCACATCGAATTGTTTATTTAAAGCCTATTACGTCAAACGCATGGTTCAAAATCGTTTGGTTCGTAGCTAACGATGTAAAAATTCAAGCCGAGTTATTTCGAATCGCAACACACCTTCCTTGTTAAAAAGGTTACACATTTCGGAGAAATAGACACCACGACAAAAGGAAAACTACCGGATATGAAACGAAAGAAAAAATAAATGAAAGAGGCGCAGTTCAACACGCTTATACTCATATTGAGGGAAGTAAATATAATTTTTCCAGTAAAAGTGCCAATTTATTGTTTTATTGAGTAAACACAAGCGGGCCAGAAGAACCGCAACTAAATAAAAGCAAAAAATCTAGAATAAATTAAAAAAATATAATTTTTGTGATACAAAAGAAAAGCGTTCGAGGCAAAGTGATCACTTAAGCACGGGTGCATATATGGGGCACCTTCAATGATAGGACCTTAAGCGTACCACACAAAAGGAGATGAGATTCCGTTTCTACGCTTACAACTGCGAGTTTGCCGACGTAAATGAGTTTCATAGACAACGATGTTATCGGACAATGTTGAGCCTGGAAAAAGATCCGCTTCAATAAAGACAACTATTAAACATCGTTCCAATTGTGCAAGAGTCGCCAGGAGCTACCTACAGTTCACTCTAAACACCTTTGCGAACAAGAAGAAACTTACAGACACGTGGCCAACCTTTTTGGAAACGCAATGCAAGTTGGTATTCATAGGAAGTTATTATTTTCCTGTGAATTATTGCAAAATTGCAGTAAAATACTTCACCGAAGTGAGATTTACAAAAATGCGTCTAAGTTAGAATAGATAACGTGGAGATCTGTGTTACCGATAGACCATATTTAAACATCAAATTTATATTTGAAAATAAAACTGCGAATTATAAATATGCATGACCCTACCTGATACAAAAGTCAGTTGCATCTAAAAGAAAATTCGCTAAGTTAGTTATAAAGTGTAATATGATTGCTAAGTAAATACTTTATGGGCACAAAAGCATTTGTCATTATAAATGAAATTTGAAAATAGTGTGACGGCAACTACTATAAAAGCTTAAACATAAATAAAATTACACAAATGCATGTATTCTAAGCGGGACTAACAATAAAAGCTAATTTGCCTTCTGTATGTAATTTTTCCACTTCGATCCTTTTAGTACAGTTTCCGTTTGCAGTTACTGAAGTATTACATTAAATTTCTAGTAAATGTTCTCAATAAAATTTAATAAAGAGCTGATTTTTATTTTCAACTCACTTTGAATGCTATTTCACATTTTCAAGCAGAAAATGAAGGAAATTTATTTAAAACTTTTTCGAAGCATTTGACGAATATTTCCTTCAACTGCAACGATTTATCTATACGGTCTCGTACTTAAAATGTTAACTAGGCTAACTATTACTACGTTTTGATATCGTTTCCTTCAGCAAATCGATCAAAATCAGCGACTTAACTTTTATGGAATGAAGCCTCATTGCATTTTATAGCTCATTCAATTGCGATTTTGTTTTTAAACTGCCAGTTTTGCGTTCGATGTATAACATGAAGTTGCTTTATATGCAGGTAAGGAATTCTAATTTCGCAGCTGGACTCAATATAGTTTTCTTTGAATAGCTGTTGCTGCTGGTAACCAGCTACGGGGAGCAATACAAACTGCGCTCTGAAATGGGAATTCGTGCCAGAATCGACTTGCTGAATGCTCTAAAGTGTGTTTTCATTTTGTTCCGGGGAAGAGCAACGGTATGTGTAAACAATTAAGCCAAGCATTTTAAAGGACTTGTTGAGTTAAATAATCAAGAATATTTGTTTCCTACTTCCCTTTTTTTTATTACCTCCCATAATATCTGTAAATGCTCTTTGTAAGAAAGAGGAAATATTGTTTTTTTTGTTTATAACCCAGCATGTCACTATTGCGATATATTAATGTAGACAGTCGGTCTAAAAGATACCTCTGAAAGCAGTTAATAAACCATGATCAACACATCGTCAATATAGTAAAAGGAGAAATGTGTGCTACAAAGCGCTGAACTTATCTATCCAAGTGTACTTGCGGTTGGATTTTTGAAATGGCCAGCAGTAGCACTTTTTTACTATATATATGTAAATTGGAAAACAAACTATAACATAATGAACATATTCAACTGATTATTACTAGAAGAGGTAAATAATAGATAATATTAGAACGTCACAAAAGCCACTAAAAGTCGGTTTTATTGCATGCACTAACTATTCTCAATTTTAGAATAGAGACCTTCATGCAGCGCAGACATTCGCCAAGTTCTTGAACACTTCCGACTCCGACGAGTATTTGGAGGGATTCTACAGCGGGTCGTACAACAACAACCGACCCAACGACATACTGACGTTTCTAAGAGCTTACGCGTACAACGGGGACTCCAGCACGGAGTCGTGGATGGCAGTAGACGTCCTCATGAAGTGCATTGCACAGCCAGCAGTCGACCATCTTTACATGCAATCGTTTTCAGGATGTTCAGAAACCAAGACGACCTGGACAGGGTGGAGATGATGCGCGCCAAGTTCCAACAGGGGAACACGCTACATCGCTCACAGCACTTGATTGTCGTTCCCAGGGAAATCGACTTCGTAAAGCTCTTCAAGGATCCAAAAATATACTATACAACTGATGACGTTTTCTTGATCCACTCCACAGGCAGAAAGAGTACCTTCTCTCAGCTTCTTCCTAACCACTTGCAGAGTTCTGATTATATACGACTGTGATACCACAATGCAACTTCCAATAAACTTATTATTATAATCCTCTCCTCTATTTCACTGCTTTCTTAATGGTGTTCACTTACGCTTTCCTGATTTTACCTTATCCTCTCATTATTTGCTTTTGCACTTTCGCCATGCTATTTGAGATTATTATATACAGTAGGAAACTATGCGAATGGTTCATACTTTAATGCCTGTATACGCACTTTTTTCATTCTCATTATTCGATATTCGAGTACACAATTTTCTTGTGACCTTTATTAATTTATTAGATGTAAGACAAAGTTGTATACCTTCTCCAATATTATTTAACCTGTACCAGAAACAATTCCTCCAGAAGCTATGAATAAAAGCCATCAGCACACTGCGTACAAGGAGAAATCGCCAACAATATACGTTTTTCAGAAACTGCGGTAATTATGGACTCTTTAAAAGGCATTCCAACGGTTATTTCAAAAACATCTCTCGCCAATACTCAAATACGTTTTTCACTGATAACTACTACAACTATCAAGGTGGTCGATTAAACAATAAATGAGGAACTGTTCAGGACGTTAAAGGTAAGATAGAGTTAGCACTCAGTGATGTAGAAATATTTTGTGACTCACAAACCTTAGACACAGATGATCGATAATCTTCGGTAGAAATATATGGGGTGGGGGGGGGGGGGGGCAACGGAGTAAGTACACGGTACGATTACAGTAAACTTATTTGTTGGTGTACCGTAAAATTTCTTCAGAATTTCCATATGTCTGTCGTTTCGACGAACAACTCCGCGGGTTACTCGGGCCACAGGTCTGGGTACTAAACTTGGCTAACGGGTAGACAGAGGTCCAGGTTCGATTTATAAACTCAAGTATAAAAATCAAGTACACATAAAATTCAGGATTTATTAATTCAAATATTTACAAGGCAACTAAAATAAAAAATATAAGATTCTGTATAATGTACAATAAATAAAAATATAATTTTGTTTTGCGGGCTGACGATCGCCTGGCGGGTTAGGCAACCCACTGTGTCTCCTTTGTCTGCTTGCTTTCGGGAATCCGACTGTAATCGATGCGCGTATGCAAACGTCGTGGAACGTGACCGTACGACCGAATTATTACAAAAGGTTATATTTCGTGATTATCCAGGACTCGTTTATTTGAATTTTATGTAGAGCAAGATCAGGCTTTGCCTGGGATAAACTGCAGGGACAGGATTGTGTTGGCAAGTTAAATTACAACAATAAATTTAGCTGCTTCTCATGACGTTGCAACAACAAACCTAAGGTTAGGTTATCGATCAAAATTGCTTCTTGGAGCTTAGATTTTGATACAAGGGCACTGCAGGAGGTTACTGGTGACTGACAAACAGCGTCCCCACAGGTGAGTTAAGCTCTTAATTTTTGTTAGGAACCTGTTGCGTTGTTCTTTCTCAGCGATTTTTGGGAAATGGGTTTAAAGGAGGAGAATATTCGAATACCCCAGGTGTCTACTTGACATGCCACTGTGCTTCGATGGGTAGCAGGTCCAGAGAGTGAGAGAGTAAGGAGAAAACTCCGGGTGTTTGCTCGACATGCCACGGTAGGTCTCCACGAGTAGCGGGTTGGGAGAAGGAGAGAGTAAAGAAGAAACCCCAAGTGTTTACTCGACAGGCCGCAGTGAGTTTCAACAGTAATTTGGTTATTTATAGAAAATACTGGTCTCAGGAATCAATTCGGGGGAACAGCTACAGGGTCTGGCCCAAGAGGGCCTAGAGCGAAAAGCTCGTCCAGGTTAGAGCAGTTGCTGTTCAGGATCGGTGGACGCAAGTTCCTCTAACCGCCTGGGTTACCTGGTTTTATACCTTTCTGGGCCTCCTTATCCGGGCTGCAGTTTGGGCAGGAATGCGTGGAAATCGGAAGATCGTGTTCTCACGCATCGCGAGTAATTTGAATGATCTTCTTTCTCGGGTCTCGGAGATGCAATTTCCTGATGGTGGCGATGTTTAACCTCGTTCAAATTAGCACGCATTATAATGTTGTGTAGAAATACAAATTTCGGCGGGGGCTATTGTCACACTCTGAACTTCGCTGTGCCTTTAAATCGGTCTTGCTGACACCTTGAGTTATTAGTGCCGATTGTAGTTTTAGAATGTTTATAACCTTTTTTCTAACAGCTACACCTTACCTAAATTTATAAAAAAAAATAAACCGCATATTATTGCATATATCGTACGTATACGTATTACACGAGTCTTCTCTTCGAGTACTCTAGCTAGAAGTTCTCTCTCTCAGGGAAAGCTCGAATATTGACAACAGGCAGGTTGGCTTGCTGTCTAGCAGCTGTGATAGAGTATCTCGTAATTTTGACTTCGCCTTGGTGTAATTTACGTCAGGTAGTAATAAGTTGTATAGCGAGCAGCGCCGGCTGCGGCTGCATATTTTACCCTGTAGCTTTAAGTGATTCAATATACGTTACTATACGTATATTGTGTTTGCCTGGACTCTGTACTACTGTATGGAGCTAATCTTATGAGCGAGTTAAACATTAATAGGTGGAAACTCAAGGTAAGTCCAGCGTTTTATCAACTCTCATTTTGGATCATTGGGTCCTTGGGAGAAACTCAGCACTTGCAATAGATAGCAAACTGTTAATCTACAAAAACATAATTCGTCCCATCTGGACCTACGGCTGTGAATTATAGGAATGCTCCAGAAAATCAACAATCGAAGTAGTACAACGCTTCCAGTTCAAGACCCTGAGGGTGATATCCAATGCTCCCTGGTTTGTGTCAATTGCAACCATTCACAACGATTTCAACATCCTATTAGTAACTGATTCTATAAAAAAAAATCTGAAAAACATCATTACACTGATGAAAATCACCCGAATATAACAGTCAACGTCCTAGTCCAAGAACCGAAACCAGAAGATTAAGAAAAAATTGGCCAATAGACTTAATGAACTAAAGTAGAACAATTCACCAGTGGGTGCTTTCTCCTCATGACTTTTATTAAATAGATTAATAACTCAAAAATAGCTCATAGAATTACTGTATTTATTCCGATTGCTAATACAATTAGTTTATAATTTTAAAAAATGAATCAGACAATGCCAGTCATCGCTGGTGATGAATATTAAATCCAGTGGCGCCCGAACAATAAGAATTACCTACTCTCGACGTCCTCCCTGAGTTGATTTAGACAGAAACGCCCATTCTTTCAGAACAGAACCACGCCCTTGTCCCATAGCTTGAAGCACTTTTGGTTTGCTTACTTCTGTTTAGAAAGTGGTGCTATATAATAGCAGTTTATTGTTAAGGAGTAGTTTTGATTTTTTCCCATGAAACCAATATCTAAATTTGTCTAAACTTGAGATCTAATTGTTTACGTTTACTTTGCATATGTTTGTTGGAAGTAAGCCGTTGATCTAAATATAGTCCAAAATATTTTGTAACCATCTTTACAGTAACAAGTTTACCAATAATTATTATCGTTAGGTAAGTGTTATCTGATACTAAATGTGATTTGGATTGACTTAGTCTGGTTCGCTACGTGTTGTACCATTCTTTGAGGAGGTTTAGATCAGTTTGCAGATGGTCCAAGGTAATTACAGGATCTCTTTGGTTGAGAAAATGGCAACATCATCTGCAAATGTGGCTATCATGACATCTTCCACATGAAGTATATCCTATGTGTATATTAAATATCCAAACCTTTTTTTCTGCTCTCTATGTAAGTTGCAGTACTTAGTTATGGAGCCCGGTTACAACATCAAAGATACTTTCAAACTACGAGACAAATTTTAATTCAGATTAAAATATTTTGCAGTAGTGCAAGAGTAACCTTGTACTAATTGGTGTTCTTTTTAATAATTTAAAGAAGAGTTTCAAAAAGGTGCATGTTTACAGCAATAAAAATGATAGTAAACTGAACATTTAAATTAAATTAATCGCAATATATATTTTGTTCGGCAAACATAAAAACAAAAAGTTGCCTATGATTTCCAAAATTTCATGTGTGTACTTTTAAAGTTCTTCTTTGTCTAAGAATGTTTTAACAAAAAGTTACTAAAACAAATAGATAAGGGTATGATATTCACTTAGTATCTGTCATACATGTTATAAATAATTACCTTTCAGGATATTAAACAAACTATTTGTATAATATCCTTAACAGAAGTTATTTAGAGCATTTACGATGCTATTGATGTAGCGTTTATTCGTAGGTGTTTTTAATACACTTTGTAAAATTTCAGGCAAGAATTTATGGAAAATATCTACTTTAACACTGAAATAACGAGAACTATTAATTGGCTTTGGTTAACCTTTGTAAATTCAAAGTTGTCTGTATGTAGGTGAGGAAACCTTTGTAAAAAAAGATACAAAATCCCGAGTACAGAATTGAAAGCATATGACAAATCCTAAAAAATCTAAATGTTTAGTGTGTACTGAAGAGATCATATGTATTGCTGTGATTTCTTTCGCAGATCGTAACCATGCTTACATATGTTTAATCTCAGGAATCTTATTAAATAACAAGCTCAATAACTTATCTGTATCACAACCTGTGTCTTTCTCTCAAGAAACTGCCAGAAAAATTACTTTAAAAATACTGCTAAATATTACAATCCAATACCAATAAAGTAAACGCACAAATTGAGGGCAAAGCAACATAATATCGAACTAATTGCGTGGAATTAGACAAATAAAAGCAATGTTAACCTGTAATTCAGATAAACAAATTGCTATAACCAAATCTCAATCAATTAAAGCTTAATTAAACCACGCAGTTTCTAAAATATAATCAAGTTATTTGTTTAACCACTCCTACAAAATATTTGTTACTATTGGTTACTTATGGCTTACAAATAAATTACGTTGAATAGACAATTTTTACTATTTAATTATCAAGCTAAAAACTACCAGGCCTTTATTACGCAATTATAATGGTTTTGACTTGGACTTTTATGCTCTTGTTCTAGTCTGACCAGGATGTAATACATTTTCGCATTCACATAAATTTTGGGCGTTCTACAGGATTCTCAGGCGGCCTGCAATTTTACTTCCCTCGCTGCGGGTACAATTTCCTCGCTCCTGCACTGCTTTCAAATTCCCTGAATGCAGTACTGAATGCGTACTGCAGCTAAAATCTGTTGTAGCTCGTTGCTCGACTTTGGTTTTGTTTTATTGAGAACTCGCAAAAGTTTTTGATGCGCTGCACAGACTGGGACCTTCAGCACGTTTTTACAATTTTAAGATAGTTAACTTGCGTTTGTATTTACTCCACAGCTTGTGGCACTAATATTCGACGATTTGTGCTAATTACTATTACAATAGCCAAAGAATTATGCCAAAAATACCGTCTTTTTTGCAGAGGGAGAATTTGTTTCTGTTTATAAATAAATAATTGACTAGGTATTGGCATGAAAACCAACACATTTGAAGTACTGAGTGATGTGTATTATCAACATTTTAATTGTCAGGTTAAACCTAAGTTTTTGTCAAATTTTAGGTTAGAACTGTTATTTCCAGCAAAACAACTTCTGAAGTTTATGAAGCTATAATACATGCAGTTATAATTCGAGTAAGTGAATTTATGCAAATGCATTATTTGCTATAACAATGCTTTAAATGAATGTTTCAGTGTGCAGCTAAGTCTGTCAACTACAATCGGGGCATCGCAGAACTGTTCGACTTGCCTTTTTAGTATATATAGTGCTGACTGTCTTGCCACCGTGATGTTGCTTTATTCAAAAACAAGACATCTAAATAGACCTTTCCCTTATGCTGAACTACAACTTCAAAACTAAAATTCTGTGTTCGGAATGCTTCTCGCATTGTTTTCAAGTCAATTTGGTTTGCTTCGTTTATACATTTTTATATTATAAGCAATCTGACTACGTAGGGTTTGATACAAAGTAAGAGCTCTTCAGCCGAGCATCTGTCAATCAGAATTTTATTAACGTAATGTATTAGACGAGGAAAAACCGTCAATATTGTGTAATCTGAGATGAAGAAACCAGATTTAACGTTTCAACACTGTAATTTGTGAAAGATAGATTGGCATATGTGCTTACTTGATAATTAATTCAACTTAGATTCACATGTAATTAGAGCTATGGATAGAAAATAAGGTAGTATTTAAGTTAATAACGTTTAATTAGTATTATAACAGTAAATTTAAGAGAAATCATAAAAAAAATATGTGAAATTTTGTATTGGGACCACCCAGGTATCTTGGGAACTGAGCTGCAGGTTGGAGTTCCAAAGAGCAGAACTACGAGAAGAAGAGGCCAACAACTGACATGCAAGTTGGAGGTCCAAAGGGCAGAGTTACGAGAACGAGCGACAGCGCTAACCAGGTGGAAGGTAGCCATTTTGGGGTAAATAGCTAGCAGATTTCAATCAACAAAAATTATGTGCAATATTGGATTTGTGCCAAGCGAGGTATCGATTTGAAGCTTGGAACAAGCTCAATTTAAAGAAGAGTGCAATTTAATAACATATACGAAACAGAGCTCTTAGCTGATGATTGCTGCATACATTTGTTGGTTAAGTTAAATATTTACCAACCATTTGTTGTTACTAATTGAATATTTCCATGTGATAAATGTACAATGAAAGTTCGTTATTGTGGAATTTATTTACTTGTTTTCATACTGGGTGAGACAGTGATTACCATACATAAATAGCCGGTTTGAAGTTTATCAGCTAGAAGAATTCGAGGTGATCATCCGGCAACAACCAAAAAATAAATATAATTTATCGACGCCAAATAAGTAAAAAAATATGCTGGGAGTCTTACTATTCATCTTGGGAATGCAGAAAGAGAGGCCTAGCAGCTGAGGTGCAGGTTGGAGTTCCAAAAGGCAGAATTTCGAGAACGAGAGGCCGCGATATGCAGATGGCAGGTAGCCAGCTTGGGGTACATTGAGCGTAGGTGCAGGTTGGATGGTAGTATGATCTGTACAGGTAACGCATTAGAAATCACAGTTAAAACAATGTTTTATAAAAAAAAACAAAGCGACATGGCTGTGCGTTCAAAATGACACATGCTAACGTCATTGTACTGATGATTTTACAAGTAAGTACCACCAAACTTCTAGGTTGAATTATTATTTGTTAGAAACTTACAAATATTGACAGATCAGAAGGATTGTACTTATTTTAAACTCTATATTCTATTTTCGGTTAACTTTCCCAGCTTAAAATGTACAGATTTTGACTAAAAATGGTTGCATGCAGATACTAACATCCACAACACAGGACGACCATGGAGTGAGAATGATGGACGCAGATAAACACCAAGAAGCAATTACCGCGTTGCTCACTGGATTAAAAATAGTTCTAAAATCCGCGGGTTCTAACATAACGGTATGTCCTAAAGGAGTTTTGCAGGCTGCCAATACAGTTATAATTTCAGAAAGCGGAGCGCACGGCAGGGCGACAGTTCTTATTGTATATCCACAGCGATGACAGCTTAGACTACATAGAGGCTTTCGTGGTGGATCCCGATGTGGACCCGGTCAAAAGTCTCCGATGGTTTCTAAACGCAATCATTTTCAACGGGGACCCTTGGACTAGGCAGTGGCGCTCCGCCACTGTCCTCATAGAGTAGCAGTTTCTGTTTAAATTTGATGCATGCACTGATGCCTACTGCTTTCAGCATGGTCGATGCTCAATTCAACCGTGAGGATGATGAGGAATTCTACATTTATGAAACTAGTAAGTGGTTCTTTATTTTATGCAGATCGCTTTATTCAGCTTTTAATAGGTTCAAAAGAGGTGCGCAGTGGAGGTGGGACTTGGCGAAGTAATTTTCTCATTTTAGCAGTTATGTTAGCTTGCCAGTTAGGTTTATAAGAACCTGGTGTTGCTTTAATGGGAGCAAAGCTGGAAGCTTCAGTATCTTTTACTGTCATGTAACTACTTATATTGGAAATAAAGTGATTAGTTCAGCATATTTTTATATACGTAAGGATATTTTACCAACTTATAGACCTCATCAATGCAAACAAAAAAGTTCTAATAAACATGCGTTCGAAAATCAACCGTTTTCGAGATTCAACGAAATTATTTACGCATAGGAGTGGCAGTGCAGAATCGTATTTATCACGTCTGCTATGGAAGTGGATAAAACACCATTTGCTTGAGTTTTTGTATGTGTCAATATTGTTATTGTTGTTGTCGCTTTTTGCTGTCATTGTTTGTGTTATTTTTGCTATTAAAGCCGTGGTTGCTGTTGCTCATTGTTGAAATTTTAAAATCTGTATTTACCTAATATTTTGGAATATGTATATAATCGCAGAAATGCTAGATATGCATTTAGTTTAAGGTAAGGTCAATGGTAATTCTTATGAGGCACATCGCTTGTATGCCAAATTTGCATCAGCGTTTATCCGAAGTGGCCGTAAATCAAGCAACGGTGGTGTTAGTCGGCCTAGATCAGTTTCTACTCCTGAAACGGAACTAAGGAGGATTGAAGAAAATCCAGGTACCAGTACTAGAAGACCTTCTGCCGAAACAAACATTAATGCTTTCTTAATTTGGAGAATGTTACGTGAGTAGCAATTGTACCCATACCATATTGAAAGAGTACAGGTTCTTTTTGTGCCTGATTATGCTGCTCATCACGTGTTTTTCCGATGGGCACCGACAAAAGTTGCGAAAAACGCAAACTTTGTTAGTGAAGTCTTATCTACTGGCGAAGCTAGTTTCACAAGAAATGGCATTTTTAGTATCCACAACAGCCATGTTTGGTCAGATAAAAACCCTCATGCTATTATTGAATCGAATCATCACCAACAATTTTCAATCAACGTTTGGTCAATTCTATCTTGACTTTTTGCGGAATGCCTTGCCACTATTGCTATAAGGTGTACCCTACATTCATAGAATATATGGTTGATGCACGATGGGACCCTTGCACATCTTTCAATAATGGTCAGAAAATTCCCAAACGAAAGTTACAACGGTAGTCTTTTGTATTTGGGAGTATTCAAAGTTGTTAGTTTATTCAAGCCCTATGAACAGTTTAAACGAATTGCGAGAAGGAATAGAACGTGTCTGCCAGATTGTTCGTATGAATCCGGGAATCTTTGAATGATTGCGACGTTTACTTTTACCGAGATGCGAGAGATGTGTACAAATGGAAGGAGGATATGCAGAATATTTACATTAATAATTTATAATTATAATGTTCTATTTGCATCACTATTTGTTTTTGTTCATTGTTCTGCCTGTCTGTGCGTCTTTGTGTCTGTTTGAAGAAAATATCTCAAAAACGAAAAAACATTTGACGTTAAAACTTCAACTATAAGTTTTGTGTACTATCTAAATGATTCAGTTTTTTCGATTTTCTCAAAAAATGCTCAAAAGATTTTTTTCAAACGTTACATTTTTATTAAATTTTTAATGTGTATTGATATGTGATAGGTGATTTTCCAGTTGAATACGTCTAAATTGGGATTTGTTTTTGCTTTTTATATAATGTAGTATAGATTGCACAGCTAGCAGATGCCAGTTCGAATCTTAGAGACTGTAGATTTTAAAAATCGTAAGCTTCCCGGCTACCACGCTAACACCTGTGGTAATCGTTAACCACTAACACGGGAACTCTTTCTCGTTTTCGATCGCGGCCTAAAGGCAAAGAGGGCTTATAGAACCACTTCGTGGTTAAAACAAGTCACTGGCCTATAATAACATGAAAAAGAAGAATTGTAGGGAAACTAAAAAAAAATTTATACTAGTTATAAAAACACTGCAACAGGAATTTGTGTACGTGTATCACACCAGATTTTGTTGTATTAATAAGATGTAAGAGTTGGTAAAATGTCTGAACGAATTTTTTAAACACCCTGTATAACATATACTCGTTTTTTGTTTCATATTTATTTCTTGTCCTCCGTTCGTTTCAGAAAGATTAAACTCCATTGGTCTCTTCGAAACGAATGACACATTATAGGCGAGTACTATTCTGTCTATACCGCCTGTGAAACCTCAAACTACTTCTTATACACCGTGTGTCTAAAAAAAACCCGTTCGCAGCATGCCATGATCAAATTGAAGTTTACCATAATTTGATACATACCCGTTGAAGCAAGTGAACTACCATAAGTCAAAGAGAACTAAATTACATTTTTATCTTGAACTAAAATATACAAAAAACGCTTAATAAAAACAATGTCCATTGCCTGTTATAATTAATACACTCGTTGTTGTTGGGTAAATCTCATATTATTTTTCTTCTTGCATGATACAAGTAAACTTAAGGCGGTGTAAACTTTTACTTGTCACAGTGACAAATGTTTTTATAAACAAAATGCAATAGGACATTCACATACAGTCTTAAGTTAAGGCATGACTAGATTTTTTATCTTTCTTTCCAAGACCTGCCGTAACTGAGTCTTTTTAACACACGATACATTGCAATGGTTACACTACCTTATAAATATAAAAATAAAGAACCTAGCTGTGCTAAAAAAATGGGGGCAATCAACCCTTATTAGTGAGGTGGCTGAGAATCGTATTTCAAGATTAGCGTTACCTGGAGGTTAAAAGCACCAAATTTGGTATAAATGTGCTTTAGGGTATACTAATAAATGTTAGCCTAGAAGCCGTCTGGAATTCTAAACATTTTCATGTACAGCACTAAAATCCGAAAAATAAGACAAAATATTACTTTTAACACAATCTATTATTCTGTTAATTATGCATCACAACTTTAAGCCAACTAAGTACACCACACGCCTATCCTAGGGTAGTCTACACGTTATATAAAATACAATTAAATGTATCCATATCATTAATTACAGTAATATATTAAGTCCAATTATAACGCTAATATGATTTTCAAATAACAAAAAAATATTTTTATAGTTATTCGTTTAATGGGATTCAGTATGCAGGAGTTATATCAATTACACTTGCAAATTGCACTTGCACTTGCAAAATGGTAAGCAGTTCAAATTGCTTTCCCACATTTGCAGTTGTTACGGTATTAATTCATCAGATCGACATAGGTCGTATTGATTGTCCACAATCGGGTACAAACTACAGGATTCGCCGGCTTTCCCTAGCAATCACAGATCTTAATGTGTCGGAGCAGATTTTGTTGCTCCGGTTACTCGCACTTAGCCCAGTCGGGAAGGGGTAGTTCGAAGACTTAAATGGAAAACCGACGGGGTACTTACCCTAAAGCTTGCTTAACAGAAAAAGAAATGCCTGAGCGCCACTTGGTTCTGATTAGGGGTGGCTAACGTGTCTAGAACCAAGAACAATACACGTAGCCTATGTAGAAGTCCTCCAGGTACGTTGCTAAACACCTCAGCCTGTTGTTTACCAAGCCTCCTCCGAGTAACCGGGTGACCTTGTCGTTAAATCACTTACCTTCAAGGCCACCGTCACTAAAGAATAACAAAAGAACACTGACTGGCCCAAATCTCGGGGCTCGCTTAATCAAAAGAGCATGCTTTAACTTCACAAAATTAATTACACTTGGCCTTTGCCACACTGGATTAGGAAATGACCCAGAAGGGGTTTCAAAATTCATAAAAAAGAATGAACTGACTTTAACAGGTTTATTATTTAAAGGAACAAATGACAGTTTACACAAATCGGTACATTAAAACAAACACCCTGAGGTGAGTTTAAATTTAGTAATACGATATCCTACGTGAATATGAAAGGGGGCCCCACAAAACCAATATATATCTTAAGGGCTAGTTACAAAGACACAAAAAAAAACAATATTATCCAAGACAAGTGACATAAAATGGACGCCAAGAGTAAAACCCCTGGTAAACATTAACTGAGACAGATCATAAGTCCTAGCGGACGTACGCAACGTTTATAAGCACTGACGCACAATAAAATATAAAATCGCACCTTAAGTTAGGCAGAACCGGAGCGATTGAGTTGGTTTATTCCAGGCTTCGGAATGGCACGACGTAATCGGAATTTGCAAAGAATGCAACCAGGGCACTACAACAATGACACGCGGTGGGCCTCCCGTCGATTTCGATAAACTCAGCGTCGGTTTTTCAAAAATGCAGTACGCAAAAGGTTTTTCTCCACAAAGGTACGGGAAACCGTTAATCACAAGCTTCAAGATGTCGTCTCTAATTGGATCTGCAAATGGTGCAACTATCTTCCCCTGGGAAGTACAACAACTTAAGGAGACGACTCGGCTATTTGCCAACACTGAATTATCGATAAACTCAATTGCCCACCGCGCGCGGACTTTCAAACACCCAACAAGGGTAAAACAGTCGTGCGCAAAAGGTCTAAGCTGAACTGCCTTAAAAAACCCAATCGCGCGGTGACTACCGAATTTGTTCACCCCGCGCCGCCGTGAAGTTATCCTTCTCTTGCAACCGTTAAAGAAAATCTTCCCTTTCAAGATTGCATTAATGCTCAAAGAATTGCGAAACGAAACAGCTTACTGCGTATTGAAGAAAAGCGAAAGGGGCCTGGAACATTCCAAAGAATTTCTTGCAGTCGTAATGACTCCCACGGTGTCAAATTACAAGGCCAGTTACGAACTTCTGGCGTTGAAGTCAATAACAGGAAGTTTTCAAGGGCAGCATATGGGCTATCGCCAAAACAAATGTAATCCCAGAGCCTAATTTCTTTGTGCGTGAAACAAGGAAGGGTTGTTCAAAATTGATTAGATGCATACGGATTTGAAGAATTTGCAATTACAACGACGCCGGGCAGTCGCGAAACATGACGGAATTAGTATACGAAACGGGAATGTTTATCAAGAAAAGAATTCCAATATCTATGTTTGTTTTCAGGTTCTGAGTTTAACTGTACTATAAATACCTCGGGTAACCCCAAGATTATAAAACGAACAAAGCGACTGGGACGTGACATGAATTGTTTACAAGGAATTTTCACGCATCGCGGAGCCCCAGCATAAGCCCAAGCAAATTCGAATTACGACGCCGCGTTAACAGGGCCGGTCTCGCGCCAGAGGTGGCCTTACGAAAAAGTAACTCGGCCCGCGCTTTTTAATAGAATTACTCAATAAAGAAATACCTTTACACAGTTTTTGCAGTCTCCTCTGAAATTGTAATCCAAACTGGTACGGATGACTCTAAAATTTTATTCCAAGCAAAATCCTGTGAAGAAAGAACCACTTGCTGTTTTTGCGTGCTGGTCGTCCATATACCTGCTTGATAAACTGCCCTTCGGATATGTTGAAGAAGCTCATCCTCAGTCGGTAGAAGCTTATCCATTGCTCGATTCTTCAGACAGAAATGCTGCTTTCTTATCGGATTGATACTGCTGAAAGAAGGTTTTAATAGATAAAGCGCAACTTTACAAGTAGGTATTGGAAAACAAATTAAGCGAAGCGTGCTTGTAGGAATTGAATTTTGTCCATTAAAAACCAATTCAATCGAATACAGAGTATTTCAAAAATTAATCGAGAGGTTTTGTTTTGATGTCATAAATCGAGTTAATACCATACGAGTAATTTTAATACACTCAAATAAATCAATCACAAGTAGAAGCAAACGCATTAATTAGTTAGATATATAAAAAATTCATTTTTGTTTAATTGCCTAATTGTGCTGACTTTGGTCCTGACGTTCCACTATTGACCTTAGCTGCTCAGTTAACGGATTTTAGATTACATGAATGATGCAACCAGTTGGACCACCTGGTTGTAATTTACTATCATGATTCTAAATCACTCTACAGTGCGTGGTAATTAATAATAGGACGCTCTGAATTAACATTATTGAAATAGGCTGGTATTGTACGTCCAATAACCGTGAAAGCAATTAAACTCGAACGAGCTAAGATTGTAAACAACCTGTGTTTCTGAAATATTTCTCTTTTCTTTTTCGTTATCTACAAACCTTCATCGTTATAATCGTCATAGCGTCTAATTGCTTGTAGGAAACGGCTGTCTATGATCTAAATAATAAGAAATGCTGTAAACGGAACCTTTCAAATCTGCCATTTGTAGGTTACAACTGCCTTTTCTAATAAAACACACTTTTAAAAATTCCACGTTAGTTCAGATTGCCTACTCCCATCCTAACTCACGTAAGTAAAAATATTTCAATACATTATTTTTTATATTTTACTAATATGATGCAATTTGAGATTGCAACTGTCACTGCTCAGACAACGTTTGAAAAGACATCAGATATTTTCAATGAATCCGAATTTTAAGTGTAATTTAACACCTGGCATTGCATTATTAGGATACAATACATTCTATTAAACAATTCTACTAACTTTATTAGCTTAATAATGCTTGATAGTTTAACTTTATGTCAATTCCAAGATGTCAGCTAAATTTTGCGTAGGTAAATTCTTTTAATTAATCAAAATTCTTAAACTCTTAGTTTTAAACCTTTATATTTATGATAAATAGTACCATAGCAATATATATGTGCCGTAAAATTGGAATCCTTAAAAGTTGTTCCTTCAATGAGATAGTTGTGAGTACTATCTTGCCGAGAAAGGAGATTATCTAGGGTAAATAAAAATACAAAACTTGATTTGTGGTCAGTTGTTCAGGCAAACAAGGTTAAATTTTTTAGTTACGTAAAATTACTAGACAACCTGTACTGTAATGCAAGTATATTATAACCTATAGAAAGACTCTTGTACACTGCACAGGATATTACAGTGAATTACTGTTTACTAATACTATTTACTATTTCAATAGTACCTTCTACTCAATTGCATATTAATGTGTAGATATGTCGTTATATCTCATATGATTGGGTTAATTTACATGTATTTATATAAAAATGCAATATTAGTGTTCCAAGAATATAATAATTTAGAATATAAATAGTTTTTATAATTAATTTATTGAGTTCTATGATTTTAATTTGAAATAAACTTTCAACTGACACAACAAAACAATATAACATTTTAGTCAGCGTTTTTATGTAATATATATTGTCAATACCATTACAAGCAAGTGCGCATATCAACCAAGGGTCAATAGGTTAGAAACGGCATTGGAAGTGAGCGGCACAGCGTAAATTAATGTACAACTTGACCAGTGTACCTTACGCGCGATGAGGTAGCCTCTAAATGCCGCTGGCATGCAATACTCACTACCACTAACAAATAATGTAATTTTATACGATCAAAGTTCTCACAGCAAACACCTGTTTAGATCCACACTCCTTTTTATGCACAAACTTTACAGCCAGTTGCTACTGTCTCAACTGTGCAAAACACATGTTACAATAACCTCAAATAAATTGGCAAACTTCGAAACAATGTAGTCAACCAAAACCATTGCCCTAAGTCTGGTTACATCGAAAACATCGGACGCCTAGCAGCGATTAACGTATAGAAATAAACTTCAATCACTCTTACCGCGCCGTGCAAAACGCAAGCGGTACAGAAACCGTCTGCAAGCTGCAAACCCAGAAGGAAAGCAGAAGACTTATATGGGTAGCATTAAAACAAAAAACGTGTCTCAGCCAGATCTTCAAGAAGAAAAACATACAACAATGAAACAACACATCTAAAATCGATTAAATTTCTTCATTTATATTATGTGGGGTAGCCAAAAACGCACCAATCCTGTTAGATCTAAAAAAGGGTCACTGATAATAATATCAACTTTCAGCAGATAACAGGATGAAAATAAAAGCAGATAGTATTAAAAAGTGCATAAGAATTAAAACTGAGCTAAATAAAATTCACGTAGTTAGACATAGATACGTACGTTGCCAGAAGTAAAGGTTATAGAGATATAATAACAGTGCTCAAACAGCATGGACATGACGTGAAACACATTGCAACTGTATTAATTAGGACAAACCTCAAAACCTATTTGTTATAGATCTAGACTGAAAAAAGTAATGAGGAAGAGTATAAAGTTACTACTCTCCTAAATTTAGTTGTGGGTTTATAAACGCTCAATAACAATAAAGCAACGTCCAATGTAAGAGATGTCAACAACATGGCCCTACCAGAAATTTCTATATCCAATAAGTTCTGTGTGTCAAATGTGCAGGGCCATATGACTACCGACAGTATAGTAAAAAGAAAACTGACAAAAATCGGCCAACTGCATCCTTCAAGTGCTTCAGTATTTGTGGATATCAAAAGTGTCCGAATTATGCTACTATAATTTCGTAACGGACGATTTCGTTATTTGCTTCGGCGACCGCTACATGGATTGTTGTATTATAGTGAAATACTGGACTTATACGGGATGCCGCCAGCAAGTCGGAGATTTGATATAGTGTTCAACGTCCAAGATTTGTAACTTCCCCGGAGGGTTTCCAGTTAGAATATACAGGGTGTTCGGGAAAAACTACGGGGAAGATGGGTACGCCGTATGAGCCAGCGTCAATGTCTAAATCGGGGTGCTAGGGGAATACTCGTCACTTGAACCGGCGCCGGCGCCGAAGCGGTCACCAGAACAGTACGGGGATTAAACGCGTCATAGACCAGCGCCAAGTTCGATCGGAGTTTCGGAAAAGGGTAGTTGTGCACGGCACTTGAAGGGGCATCTTGTGCACAACCAAGGTAGGTTCTTCGGGTTTAGAAGAGGTTATTGGTTAAGGCAGCCGGAATCGAAGAGTTGTTTATTTTGCCTTGAGCGCGTGCTTTTACACAGTTTTGAGGCCCGCGTTTTTTTTTCAAATTTGGACTTGTTATTTAAATGGTGGTGAAAATGGTTGCGATAAAGGCGCGGGTAGTAGAGCCACGACCAGGTGACTCCCACTCAGGACGTGCAAAAAATGCCGAGCTAAAATGTATTGAGATGGCGACATGCAATTTTGAAATAATTAAAACTATTTGTATGCCAAATATTTGTCTAGGAGCTATCGTTACAGCCTTATAATTTTTACGAGAAGGGTGTTGAAGAGGCGTGCTTCGCCACGCTCGAAGTGGCCGCTTAGTAAAAGAATCAAAAACCAGAGTGCCAAGAAGCTCTTAATTCCAAAGCAAGGGGGCAAGGAACTGGTACTAGACAGCGGGTACCAAACAAACCCAATAATTAACCCCACGTACCTTATCGGCCATACTGCAGTACTCGATCTCTAAAACTATCTTATAATAAAGCGAAAATGTAATCGAATGGAGAAGCTATAATAAAATTCAATAATACACTTCAGCGGACAAAGGTTCACCACAATGAAAAAATATACATTATAACTAACCATTGAAATCTCTTAGAAGTCTCCGGAAAGTTGCAGCCAAGGTTACCACAATAAATTCGGAGGGGGTCGCAAAAGTGACTTCTAACACCAGGGGCAATCGCGTAAGACGATTAAGAGGCAACTAACCAGTCAAAGTAAAAGAAAACGGCAACGAGAAGGTCTGAAAAAAATGTAAGCGTCAACCCGTGGGCTATAAAAAAATTCAGAGCCTACTTTACGAATTTCAGTGACCTGAAGACTTCGGCTTTCGAAAGTAGCATTCAATCCAGGATTCCCAGAGAGGTGCGGGTAAAATGTCGAATACCAACATTCAAGCCGGCATCGACTTATGTGCAATTTTCGGGATACATCTACTGTCACCAAAACAGAGCTACGAAATAAGCAACTTGCAGGATCGGAAAATGTTTTCGAAATCAACATGCACCAAAATAGAGAAAGGACTCTTGCTGTTTCAAAAATTAAAGAAATTGCATGTAGGTAACCTAGTAAGTAATACGGCGAGAAAATTTTTCAGGCATTCAGTCAATAAATTGTTAAATTAAATTAAAATAATTTAAGGCCGATACAAAAGTAAAATAGCAGAACTCCACAAGATAGTTTTCTGGAATGCGAACGATGTCAAAAATCATAAATATGAACTTAATCATTCTTGAGTCTTAACAAAATACATATTCTTTTAATAGTAGAATCCCACTTAACATCAAATGCGAGATTCAAAATGCCACATTATATAATTTCTATTGTAGCCCATCCTGACATAATTATACGACAATCTATAAAACATTATTTGCTGAATAAAATTGAAGAGCAGATCTAATTTACCTTTAAAAATTAAGAAATCCATTCTTAACAGCGTGTGATGACCTGATATTGTCAAACCTAGGTTCAGCACTTGCAGTTTTTTGTAATTATTATATCTTACTTGCTTAGCTAACTGGTATCAAAATTAGCTCATATAATCCTTGAAAATGTAGGATAATGCTTACTTGGTTTGTCTATTATGACATATAGTATCGACCTACTAAATAAGCATGCACTTGGTATTGAAATGTAGTGGTGTGAGGCTGCACCCCAATTTTATTGTACTAAATTATAACGCTCTTTGAGTGGCATTGACTAAACTTGCAGTCTCAGATGTTTGCTCAGAATTAAGAGCAAAACCAGCGTAAAGTAACAGAAACTTATTAGGTTCTAGGCAATTATGTTCAAGTTCTTCAGAATGGACGAGTAGCCATGGAGGATTAGAATGGACCAATTTACTTATCAGCGGCCTACTGCCTACCAAAATATCGCGCAAAGAAGGACGTTTTCATCACTCATTTCAACTAACTTGGTAATCGATTCGTAGCTGGAGATGATGATAATGCTAAACGCACTAGTTGTGGATCGAGTCTTCCAGCCCCGGGAATAGGAAGAATACTGTATGAGGTGTGCCACTCAAAACACCTTGACAACTGGAAGAAAAATAAAAATTTGCCACATTGATTCAGGAAGCTGCATGGGAAGCGACACACTTACCAAAAAAAAAAGAAATAAACATCAACTATAAGAACTTATAACTTTAAACAAAACTATAACAGCTAATACCTGCGAAATATTTAACTTTAGCTAATATTCATATTTCTCACATCAGATTGTCAGCTTGGATGAGGAAGTTTGTTTTTGGGCGTTATCTTTGCTATTTGTGCGTCGCGTGGCTTCCTTTTTCAGATTTATGCTGTGATTCAGTCAAGGTCGCTGCGGTTCGTCGCTCTCCAGAGCCTTGATTGCTTTGGCTTTATCGCCTGATGCTGGAGTTGTATACGATAGATTAGTTCGCGCCGGAAGGCGGATTTCAAACTGGTAGTGACGTTTTCCAAGCGTTGTCTTTTGTGCCTATCGGCGGCTCATGCGACAAGATTGTCTGGAGTTGAGCATTTCTAGGCCCACCTTGGGCCGCTAGTATGAAATAAAAAGCCGCTATAAACTGCATGCCCCCTTGTGATTGCCTGAGCTTTCTTTATGTTTCGGCGAGTACATTATATTAACCCGAGCTTGACCTAGTAGCCAAGATTCTGCAGCTGATTGTGTCTAGAGCTATGTTGGCGCTCTGGGATGAGTAGAATTGCTTCGTGAAAGCAGGAAGGGGAGGGTTCACTCTTGCAATTTGACCATTACTTAATCGTGTTTGTGATTTTTTGAGTGCCATGCTGACCTCAGCTAGAGCTGTGACCATCAGGTCTCCGGGCACGTTACTTTAAATTTTTACGTTGAGAAATTTTTGGTCTATTCGAATTTCCAGCGAATTGATAGAATTCGTTCACAATTCCTTAAATTTTACCGTAAGTCTGTTTGTACTTTTACATTTGATCGTTCATTGTCTGTACAAACTTGTGATCCAGCCTATAAGGCTGATCTGTGGTATTTACATTAGTATGTACCACTATTTAAGCTTTTTTGTTTATTGAGTCCACCCGGGGCACTGTAGAAACTGTACGTAGGTAACATTTACACTGGTTATTATACATTGTCATTCTATTTCAATATTATACACTGTTACCATTTACTTTTCTTATTTTATCACTTTGACTCTTATTACGCCTCGTTTGTAGTTTTTGCATGCAATATCTGAATTAGCTAAATAGGTATTATAGTATTTATTGAATAAACTTTCTTTTAATAGATAGGCAACTCTAATTACATCTTTGACAATTTTTAAAGTTTATGTTACCTATGTATGACCCCACACTTGCATTCCAATAATTTTTTATACCATTTTCCTTTTTGGAATCTTGATTACTTGAGATTGTGGACTACTTTGTCGCTTTCTTTCGTCCTATTCCACCTTAGCTTCGATCGTGGGAAGTTGTGCCTTATGGGTTCGACGTTTCGCAAGGGCTTGGTATAGCTGGTTCTGAATAGAGGATATTGGAGCATCGAAATCCCTTAAACGCGCTTGTTTTCAGGTTGAAATTATCCTCTTCGTCTCGAATTTGAGGGCGGATTTGTTGGCAACTTCGTAGAAACACGTGGCTGCACTCCACCCTGAAGGTTAGTGGTAGATAGTTTTCCTCGTGGCACGGTTGTCTTTCTAGGAATTTATGCTGCAGCCTTTTTCTATTCAGGTTTTAGACACTCGAATACCTGGTTACGTTACTTGCGTTAATGGAGCACATGTTAGCTGCATGCATTGCCCAATGAATGGACAGAATAGCAAACAGTAGCCCTACCTGTAGCGGAGGCTCCTGTTTATTACCCCCGATTCCATCTAGTTTACTGCACTTGGACGAGATACTCCTTCAGTTGGCTACGAGCCCTCCTTCTTGCACGCTTTCCAGGGAGATTACATCCCGGCTACCTAGTGATCTACAAGGCAAACCGCATCCACTTTTTCAACACCAAGTACATTTGTAGCTGCAAGGTTTTGTAACTGTTTAGTATGTATAGATAGTTGTACATAGCATATATAATTTTGGAGGGTTCATATTTTGTGGAATATATTAAAGCTGCGCTTTGTGAATTATTTATGCAATAACTGCGTTAACCACGTAGTGAATTAGTTTGTGTTCTTTCTTGGTAGCTTTAGCAATCACATTTTCTAGCGCGAAATAGCTCAGTGTCCTCGGCTTGATTACATATTCGCGTTTATTTTAAATTGAAGGTCAGCCAATTTGAACTGATTGCTGTGGCTATACTGCATTCCACCAGAAGGTAACCAATTATATTAATTTTGTCAATCGCTTAAAATTTTCTTAGCAACTCAGGGCTTTGAGCGCTAGCAAATGGGTCGCATATAAAATAACTACAGAATCTACTAGAAATTTCTTTTAGGGAATAGCAGCCCTCATAAGCCCTTTCTAAACTGATATCTCCCGCCCTGTCGAAATTTTGGGTGTCATATACTCGGTTCTGTAAGCTAACATTCGGGATTAACCGTTAGAATTTTCCATCACTTCGGCCGTTCTTGCCCAGGCTCCGTTTTAGGAGGATATCTGCTTCACAGAGGGTGTAATAATAGACGAGTCATTTGTGGGTCTAAATTTATTTCTTCGTACTACAATATTTGAATCCTTGCTTCGCAGAGTATGTAATATGCAATTAGGTGGATACATGATATTTCATGCTCTATTGCCATATTGTTACGCAGCATTTTTAATGTGTCCTGCTTGTTCTATTTATTATATTTATTGTATTATAGGCCACCTGGGTGGTATAGTGGATTTGTAGTCTGCATAGCAACCAGGTGGGCATCGGTGCAAATCTGGCCGTAGCCGAAAATATTCTAGGAGCGGCAGTGGATTTGAACTCATTAGTTAAGTTAGCTGTAAGTTGTTGAGTGTGTGGTATGTTTGCATGCGGGAGACGTAATGTAAGTCCCATGAGGCGCATTAACTCCGTTACACTTCCCGCAAGGGGGGGGGGGGGAGTGAATGGTCCTTGACACCCAAAGGTATAAAGGAGGCTATAAATAGATGATAAATGAATGAATTTATTGTATTATGTATATGCTATATTTCTGGGTTGCACTATAGAACCTTATTGGTAGAGACGTTATCATTAATAAATCTCTTTATTAACCTGAATTGGTGGTGTTATTTTTGTAAGCTTGGTGTATCTCAACCTTGGGGAGGTCCGACCCAACGATTTGTACTCCATCAAGGACCTGGCGTCCTTTTCTTAGTATCTCTTTTAGCATAGTTTCTTCGCTTCGCTGGAACGCCGACCCTTACGGCGAGTTAGCCGACCTAGGCCGATATTTACCAGCTGGAAAAACACCAAATACAACTTTCGCCAACAGGTAAGGCCCACAATTCGCTCCCTTCCTCACATCCGCTTATCTCAAATTATTTTGAGATTGACTGCCGCTTTTGGGTTTATGAGTCCTCGTTTCTATTTGAGCTCGGTTGTTGTATAAATACTCGTTGGCGCCTCAGTATTTATTTTCATTTTAATAAATTTATATAGAACTATAAGCTGTCTCTACTGTTTAGCTGCCGGGCCCTAAAAAGTGTTCACACGGTCTCGCGATAAAGTACCAAAAAAAGAATCGGGGGCACTGATATTCGGGGATCTTGCTGGCCAATTCAAATTGACTTTGCGAGAAATTGCATAATTTAGAAATACTTCTCGTCAGACATCCGTACAAACTCGTGCGGTGTTGCTGGTTGATCCCTCTCATTGAAATTCTTATATTGGCATATATTTCCAAAGTTTACTCTTTAAAATAACATACATAGTGCACGCTCGCGCTCTTTTAGTTCGTGTTTTGAATAGAAAATAACACCATCAGTCCCTTTTCAAGTTTCGGAGAGCGTATTGAAAATGACGGAGATCATTTGCGGCATAAAATATCTCTTACTTTTCTAGCTGATTCTACAGCTTTGTTTAAAGTACAATGCTCTACTACGAGATTTGGAACCAATTTGGTTTCGTGATACCTCAAGCAGCGTACACGACCTCAAAATAGGCAGAACTGCGCTGCGCCTCACAGAATAAAATCATACAGTACATTTAAGAACTATATTAAGATAACGTCCATGTCTTTCTGCCCTCTTGAAACCGGTACTGCTAGCTTGACGTGGAGCTCCAGGTTCTGTGCCTTTGGACAATCCGTACTACAACAGTAATTAGTTTTGAAAACCTATTTGCCTCAGTGATTCCGATTGTGTGACCTAATGGAACCGGCACTGCTTGGTTGGTGTCGGGGTTCGAGTCATGTGCTCTTACGCAACCAGTACTAAAGCAGTAAGGCATTCCTCATTTAATGCAGTTGTCAGCCCAGATCTTGCTCGTTTAGAAGAATTAACCTACAACCACATTATCTCATGCGCTCACGAGGCTTGTACCGTGGCTGTAATAATTTTCCATCTCTTCTTAGACCGAACCGTACCGTGACCTAATTAACTATCATTGCCCTAGATTTGAACCACCCGACTTTAATGTGTGCTGTATTCATACTTTGTATATATTGTTTAGTTATTTCCCACTTGACAATTACAGTATATCACGCCTGTGCATGGGTGATAAAACTATATTGATAATTAATATGGTATAGCAATTTAGTATTATATTCATTGAATATCTTGAATTTAAATTGGGAGTTTATTGTATTCTCGCCTGGTATAATCTTCCTTCGTTCCGTAGATGAGCGTATTAGCTTTGAGAGTGGCATTTAGCCTTCGGCAATACCCTCGAACCTATTCTACCTCCACTGCAGTGCGTCCATTAATATTTTTCCGTTGTTGTTGCTTTATCCGTATTCACATATCTGTCGGTTTCGAGACTAGTTATGGAATTAATATTAAATCATTGGCAATTAGGCTTTCCCTGGTATTTTCTTTCATAGGATCTACTGATACCTGTTCGTTTTGCTTTAAATATTAGTTTTGTGTAAGAAAGATGCCGTAAACGGTAAGTGGGATTTGTTTAGCCTGATTGAGATTGAGTTTATAGTTATCGCTATTCTGAAGCTGACGCCAATGCTGTTTTTATTTAGTAGCTGTAAGTACCTTACTCACGGCCCCATAATCGCCGAGGATTTGAATTAGCCGGGCCTGTGAGACTATCAAGACAGGAATCTGACATTAACATTGCTAGGAATTTCTTGTTCTCTGTGGTACTCTTTGTATTGCCTATACCAGAGTAGGTAAGAAGCCATTCAATTTGATCACCAATGTTGCAGACAGTGTCGATCTAAATAATTTTGAATAATGAAACTGACACAAGCCAATTACAAACATTTTCAGCAAATCATATAACCTTCATTTAACTTCTTAACAAATAGATTCCATATCAATTTATGCATACACAAATTACGGGGAATTAGGTGCCGGTGTAGCTTTATTAATATTCAAATCCGGCGGCAATTTACATGAATCGGCTATTTCTGACGTAACTATTAACGAGGGGATCCCACACACTTTTTATGCAGCTTCAACTTGGTATTTGTTTATTATTACGCCAAGGATCGACGTAAGAAGCCTTAAGGGGGAACATTTTCTAATTCGAAAACCGCAAGATACGCTGCTAGCAAGTTCAGTAACTGATTGTGTTTTGTTCACTTCTGAAGAAGTAAGTGTCTTGCCATATTTAACTTGCGACATTTGTTTTTTATTAGTCTAGACAACTGTACAATGATTTGGCCTATATTTAAAAGTGTGATAAACAGAAAGAAAAACCTTAAAAATATATATTATTTTCTTTAGAAAGGAGGTTTAAACCTGTTTATGCAATGCTATAAAAATTACTTAATTTTACATAACTTTTGCATTATGTTTTTTTAAAATTCTCTCAAAGCAATTTTTAAGCTAATCGCATTTTCAAAGGCATTTCTAAATCTCATCAGAAAAGGCTATTTTTACTTTTAATAATATTTTTATTTTTATCAGTTTAATATACTACTTCTGTACTTTTTAATTATTTATTTACATCAGCTTCGATTTTTTTATTGCAAACATATTTCACCCTCTGCAAATTTATAAACACAACATTATCAATTTTTCTATTGTTTGTACAGGGTTCGGCAGAATAACCGACCCTATTTAAATTGTTACTGTTTAAAATTTTAAAATATTTTTAATTTTCTTTCATTAATGTAAAGTAGAAACTTGCCAATTTTAGTTAGAATATAATTTATTTATTAAAAATATTAGTATTTGGTCCAAATTAATTTGGTTATTATTCAGTAGTTGAAGAAATTGTTCACAAAACGTAACCCGAACTAAATCTCGTAGTAGTAATTGGTGCACGACTTGAATTTTGTAAGGATGAAATTTTATATCCTTTAAAATACGGAAAAGAATTCTGTCTGATCGAGCCAACTTGAATTTGATGAATTTAATCAAATTAAGGATTAGGTTAATCTGTATTAGAGTGAAAATGAAGTTTGAGTTTGAGTGATGTTATTTTTAAAACCTATTATTTTTAATAAATAAATTATATTGTAGCTAAAATTGGAAAGTTTTTACTTTACGTTTTTGAAAAAAAATTAAAATATTTTAAAATTTGAAACAGATTATTAACAATTTAAATAAGGTCGGCCATTCTGCCGGAGCCTGTATAACAATAACTATTAGAGATAATAGAACCGAACAGACAGAAACCATTGTCATGCATAACCTTAATACGTACTTTTCCTAATTATTAAATTATGCAAGTTACTTTTATAGACACGTTTTAGAAGTGTTTTAATAGTTATTAGTAGCTTCAGCGTACTTATGCGAACGCTTTGTCCGTCCGTCCGTCTGTCTGTCTGTCTGTCTGTCTGTCTGGATCGCCTGTAACTTTCGAACGGCTACAGATATCGAAATTGTGAAAGGGGGCAAAGTTGTTGCTAAAGTCCCGAGCACCTTCATGCGCTATTTGGTTTTGGCGAAAGGTGGCGATTTTCCACTTTGCAAACAAAATTTCCAAGCATTTTAGCACGGTGGCGGCTCGTTCACTTGGCGCCATCTACAGAACTTCGGTGGTCACGGTTTGAACTACACATTCTGGGTGCGCTATAATTCCACTTGGCGCCATCTACAGAACTTCGGTGGTCACGTTCTGAAGCTACTCTTTAGATCTGTAATTGAGCAGTTTATTTACTATACAAGTCGGATAAGAGCATCATTAATATACGTGTGTGTAAGTTACAAACGAGTGCGTAGCACGAGTTAAGTAAGCACACAAGTATATTAATGATGCATTATCACACATGTAGTTTGTACAAAATTTTATCTACAACTGCCTAAAATTGAGAAAAGTGCACTAAGAAAAATGTCAGATCTGTCATTTTCAAAAATATTTTAGCAGCAAATGTCATTATGTCATTCATTTAACACTATCTGAGTTAGGTAGTAAAGCCATTACACCACTCATTTAGGTAATAAAACCATTACATAACTGAGTGGTGTAATGAGTTTCATTACCTAACTGAAACAGTGTCAACTGAGTGACGTAATGAGATACTTATCCCACTTTTCTTATACACATTCATTTAGATAACTGATAATCTTATTCTTCTCTCTTTTAAGGTGACCCGTCTATAAAAAAATTGGAAGTTATTTAAAACTGTTACATTTTCTCTTCGTAATTTCTAAATTGCAACAGCTGCTTCACTACTTACTAATAAGTAATAATTGTTGATTATGCATTCTTATCAATCGGGCATACTCTTCTTATTAGTAGCTTCAGCGTACTTATGCGAACGTTTTGTCCGTCCGTCCGTCCGTCCGGATCGCCTGTAACTTTCGAACGGCTACAGATATCGAAATTTTGAAAGGGGGCAAAGTTGTTGCTAAGGTCCCGAGCACCTTCATGCGCTATTTGGTTTTGGCGAAAGGTGGCGATTTTCCACTTTGCAAACAAAATTTCCAAGCATTTTAGCACGGTGGCGGCTCGTTCACTTGGCGCCATCTACAGAACTTCGGTGGTCACGGTTTGAACTACACATTCTGGGTGCGCTATAATTCCACTTGGCGCCATCTACAGAACTTCGGTGGTCACGTTCTGAAGCTACTCTTTAGATCTGTAATTGAGCAGTTTATTTACTATACAAGTCGGAATGCTACGCACTCGTTTGTAACTTACACACACGTATATTAATGATGCATTATCACACATGTAGTTTGTACAAAATTTTATCTACAACTGCCTAAAATTGAGAAAAGTGCACTAAGAAAAATGTCAGATCTGTCATTTTCAAAAATATTTTAGCAGCAAATGTCATTATGTCATTCATTTAACACTATCTGAGTTAGGTAGTAAAGCCATCACACCACTCATTTAGGTAATAAAACCATTACATAACTGAGTGGTGTAATGAGTTTCATTACCTAACTGAAACAGTGTCAACTGAGTGACGTAATGAGATACTTATCCCACTTTTCTTATACACATTCATTTAGATAACTGATAATCTTATTCTTCTCTCTTTTAAGGTGACCCGTCTATAAAAAAAATTGGAAGTTATTTAAAACTGTTACATTTTCTCTTCGTAATTTCTAAATTGCAACAGCTGCTTCACTACTTACTAATAAGTAATAATTGTTGATTATGCATTCTTATCAATCGGGCATACTCTTCTTATTAGTAGCTTCAGCGTACTTATGCGAACGTTTTGTCCGTCCGTCCGTCCGTCCGGATCGCCTGTAACTTTCGAACGGCTACAGATATCGAAATTTTGAAAGGGGGCAAAGTTGTTGCTAAGGTCCCGAGCACCTTCATGCGCTATTTGGTTTTGGCTTTCCACTTTGCAAAATTTCCAAGCATTGTAGCACAGTGGCCGTTTGTCCACTTGGCGCCATCTACAGAAGCTCGGTGGTCACGTTTTGAACTACACATTCTGAAGCTACTCGTTAGACCTGTCCTTGAGCAGTTTATTTTTTATCTCTTCGAAGTTCAGTGTTTCTGATAAATAAACTACATTATTTATTCTTATCAATTTGAGGTACTTTTATTTGTTCTACTTTCTTCTTCGCAACTTTTCAAGAAGTCACTGAAACTGGTTCTAAAGTGTTCATTTTGTTCTACGAATTTCTAATTCCAATAGAAATTTCAATGTTTATTGCTACGTAAATGGTGGTCATATATTCTTATCAATTGGCATAATTGTCCCCCTTCTCTCTTTTAATTGGCATTTCTATCAACCTTTCACAAAATTGTTTCAGAATTGCTTTATCCTATATAACATTTTCTAAATTCCAACAGCAACTTCAGTGTTTAGTGATAAATAAATTAGCGATAAATAAATTCTTCTCACATTGCGGAAGTTTTCCATCTTCCTCTCTCTTCTAAGAGATTTTTTTAGAATCCCTTTTTGAAATTTATTCAAATTTGTGACCATTTTTCCTACGAATTTCTAAATTACAACCGAAACTAGTAAATAACGGTCATCCGTTCTTTTCAATTTGACGAACTTCTTCTTTTAAACAATGTTTCTACAAATATTTTTCGATGTTGTTTTAAAATTGCTTATTTTCTGTTACTAATTTCCAATTTCCAACAGCAAATTTGGTGTTTAGTAGTAAACAAACTATGCTTATCTGTGCTTTGCTATTTGAGATAATGTTTTCTGTACTACTCCTTTCTGTTACGTGACTTTTCAAAAATTCCTCTTTGAGACTGATTTATTCAAAGTTTTGCTATGAAATTCTAAATTCGTACAGAAACTTTACCGTGTATTGATAAGTAAAGCTGATAATTATATGCACTCAAATGTACGAAAATATGTGCATATATATGCATACATTTTGTTGAGTATATGCACTCAAAGTCATAATATATACACATAATATGCTCTAATTTTTTTAAAAATAACTAGGAGTTTTCTAAATAATGAATTTTTTTTAATTATTTTGTATAAGAATATTTATTTTTCTAATTTTTATTCAAAGACGTCATTCATTTTAACGTTTGACTATATAAACATGGACTACCAATGCCAACTTTACGTTGTAAGCAACATACAAATGAGATTTTTTCTAACGCAACCAGACTATTATTCACCCAACACTCGTGAAATAGATTCTATGTTGGTTGATTCCTTATACATTGTTTCTACAGGAAAAGTGGGGTTGCTGGCAGTCTATGTTTATATAGTCAAAGATTTTAACAGAGACTTCTCCTTTCCTCTGCTTATCTCAGTTGCACATAAAAATTTTATTAATAATTTAATGAAATAGTAAATTTTACAAAAAAATCTCAAAAAGTTCATACATTACAAATTATTGCTAAATATATCCAAATATACAAAAATCCAGAAAATATGCGCAAAATCGTATAAATATGCAAAATGAAACTTGGCTTAAACGATTTGTTTTCACATAATTAGTATACATATGCAAAAAGTTTCGCCGGCATATCAATTATACAAAATATGCATTTGCATATAATATCAGCTTTATTGATAAGTAAATAATGTTTGTTTATACTTGTTCTTCCTGTTTTCTATTCCACGTCACTTTTGAACGAACCGTTTTTGCAGTGTATTCATAATTGTGTCAGTTTTTGCCGCAAATTTTTACATTGCAACTAATACTTCAATGTTTCCTAATAAGTAAATCTATGTCATACCTTCTTATCAATTAGGAGTACTTGTTTCTTTCTTTCTTTTAGATAATGTGTCTACAAACATTTTTAAAAATTGTTTCAAAATTGCTTCATTTCCTGTTATTAATTTCTAAATTCCAACAACTTCGGTCTTTACTAATGTATTTATCTATGCGTCTCAATATGGGTTACCTTTTCTTGTTATTCTATATTCTAACTGATTTTTCTAAAATTCCTTTTTGAAACTGATTCAAAATTGTTTAATTTTTTGCTACGACTTTCTAAATTTCCACAGAGACTTCAATGTGTACTGATTAGTAAATTATGGTTTTCTCTTCATATGAAATTGGCGCACTTGTTCCTCTTTGTCTCATTTCTACGTGATTTTTCTGTAAGCCCTTTTTGAAATGTATACAGAATTGTCCAATTTTGTTATGCGATTTTTTAAATTTCAACTGAAACTTCAATGTTTTCTGATAATGATGCCCATACATTCTTATTAATCTGGCGTACTTGATCTATCTTTTTTCTTTGAAACAGTACCCCTACATACATTTTTTGTTTTTTTTAAGTGTTAAATTTTCTATTACTAGTTTCCAATAGCAACTCCAGCGTTTAGTAATAAACTATGTCTCTTCATTCTTCTCAGTTTGGGGTACTTTTTTGCCTTGTCTCTTATAAATGACTTTTCTAGAATCCTTTTTTGACATTGATTCACAATTGTTTAACTTTTTCCTTCGAATGCTCAGCCTCCAACAAAAACTTCTTGTTTTCTGATACGTAAACCACGGATTTAATTCTTGTTTTCTATTCCACGTTACTCTTCTATAAGCCATCTTTGTAATATATTCAAAATTGTTTCGTGCTTGGCTAAATTCTAACCGAATATTTAATGTTTGCCGATGAGCAATTATTATCAATCTAGCGTACTTGCTTTTCATACTGTTTCTTTAAAGCGATGTGTCTACAAACATTTTGCGAAATTGTTTTAATAGTACTTTATGTAACTAGTCCTCAAAGCAAGGCTTTAGGGGACGAGTCCGTAATATGAAGATGAGTCCTTTAAAGCCATTTGAGGACGTGTTGCATACAACGTTTTTTTGTATTAGCTCTCCAAACATTATAATATGAAGTTTCAATTACCATTAACGCGGCATTATATTAGGAGGCCGCGCGAAAATGTATTTTTCGCTCCCCAAACTGGTTACTTTGGAAACTGTCTAGGATCCTCAAAATGGCCATTTAGAGGCCTTGTACTTAAAGTCGTCATGGCAACTAATGTTTGAGTCCGCTAAAATGTTGCCATGACGACTTTAAGTACAAGGCCTCTAAATGGCCATTTTGAAGATCCTAGACAGTTTCCAAAGTAACCAGTTTGGGGAGCGAATACAAAAAAATTGCTTTATTTTCTATTACCAAGTTGGCACAGCAACTTCAGTAGTCGTGATAAATAAATTATGGTGATTTATTAATTTTTATTATTAATTTGGCTTGTTTTTTCATTTTATGTGACAGTTCTACAAACCTTGCTTTATAATCTGTTACCAATTTCTAAATTCCATGAGCAACATCAGTATTTTAGTGATAAATAAATTATCTCTCTCCATTTTCCTCAATTTTGGATATGTATCCTTATGTCTCGCTCTTCTACGGTACGTTTCTAGAATTCTTTTTTGAACTTAATTCAACATTTTTCCCTATTCTACGTAACTTTTCCAGAAGCCCTTTTTAAAAATGCCTATTTCTATTTTTCAACCGAAACTTTAATGCTTGCTCATAAGTAAATGATGATCACTTATTATTATCAATCTACCGTATTTTTTCTTCATATTCTTTCTTTCGTTAAGCAATGTGTCTACAAAAATTTGTAGAAATTGTTTCAAAATTGCTCCATCTTCTATATCCAAGTTCTAAATTCCAACAGTAACTTCAGTGTTAGTGACAAATGAATTATGGTTATCTATTCTTGTCAATTTGGAATACTTGTTCTTCTTCCTTTTAAGATACATTTTGCAAACCTTCCTCGAAATTATGTTGAAAGTGCTCCATTTTCTGTTACTAGTTTTTCAGTGTTTAGTAATAAATAAATTGTGTTTGTTTAATTTTTTTAGTTTGGAGTACAATTTATTCTTCTCTTCTATTCTACGTGACTTTTCTATAATCTCTTTTTGAAAGTGATTAACAATTGTTTCGTGTTTTTCTACCAATTTTTAACTTCTAACGGGAAGTTAAATGTGGACTGATAAGAAAATTATAGCTTTTCATTCTTATTAATTTGGCGTACTTGTTCTTTTTCTACTCTATTCTACGTGGCTTTCTATAATCTATTTTAAATTGTTGCATATCCAAACTGAAATTTCAATGTTTATTGATAAGTAGTAAATGATGATCAGACATTCTTATAAATTTCACGTTCTTTTTACCGTCTTCCTTTTAAACGTCGTTTCTACCCACATTTTTCGAAATTGTTTCCGAATTGCCCGCGTTCTAAATTTCAAAAGCAACTTCAGTGTTAGCGGAAAAGAATTATAGTTATCTATGCTTCTCAATTGGGCGTACTTGTTTTTCTTCGTCTTTTTTTTAAGATACATTTCTAAAATCTTTTTGCAATTTTATTTAGAATGGCTTCATTTTCTATTCTCACTTTCTAAAGTCCAACTGCAACATGAGTGTTCACGGATACGTAAATACTGCTTATTTATATTTCTGAATTTGGTGTAGCTTTCTTTCTTATTCTTTCTAAGTGGTATTTCTACAAGCCTTTTTCGAAATTGTTTCAAAAATACTTCTGCCTCGTTCACCAATTTAAAAAAAAAATTATATTTAATTTGTGTTTATCAATTCTCAATTTGAAGAACTTTTTCTTTTTACTTCCTCTTTTTTATGTGACTTTTCTAGAATTCCTTTTTGATTCATATGATTCAAAGGTGTTTAATGTTTTGTAAGGAATTTTTAACATCCCACAACAACTTCAATGTGTACTGATACGACAATGACTGTTTTCTGTTTTTTACCAAATTTATATACTTCTTCTTCTTCCTATCTCCTTCACATGGCTTTTTTAAAATCTATTTTCGAAATTGATTCGATATTGTAAAATTTTTTGCTACGGCTTTCTAAATTTTAACGGAAGCTTCAATGTTTACTGATAACTAAACAATATTCTACATTCTTATACATTTTCCGTACTTGTTCTTTATCTGCTTTCCTTTAAACTATGTGTCTACAGACATTTTTCAAAATGCTTCAAAATTGCTTCATTTTCTATTGCCAAAGTCCCAATTTCAACAACAACTTCAGTGTCAGTGATAAGTGAATTATGGATTTTTATTCTTGTCAATTTAGCTTTCTGTCTTTCCTTTAAATTACATTTCTGCATGCCTTCTTCGAAATTATTGTTAAACGATTGTTTTGTGTTATGTTATCAAAATATAAATTTTAGCAGCAACAACAGTATTTAGTAATAAGTACACTGTATTTATCTGTTTAGCTCATTTTGCTATGCATTTGTTTCTTTTTTCTACGTGACTTTTCTAAAATCCCTTTATGAAACTAATTCAAATTGTTTCAACAGAAACTTCAGTGATTCCTATGAACATGTCGTACTTGCATTCTACGTGACCCTTCTATATGCCCTTTTTGAAATGTATTCAAAGTTGTTTGATGTTTAGTTGGAAATTTTTAAATTGCAACCCGAACTTCTATTTTTACTGATAAGTAAGCGATAACATCAATTTAACGTACTTGTGAGTCATATTCTTTTATTAAAACAATATTTCTAGAAACGTTTTTGGAAATTGTTTAAAAATTGCTGAATTTTCTTTCGCTACGTTTTAAATTCCAACAACAACTTCATTGTTAGTGATAAATAAATGATGGTTATGTATTGTACTTGTTCTTTTTATTCTCTATTCTACATGGCTTTTCTATAAGCTCTTTTGAAAATGTATTCAAAATAGTTCTATTTTTGGTACGAATTTCTAAATTTATACCGAAACTTCAACGTCTACTGATAAGTAACTTATGGTCGTACATTTTTATCAATTTGGCTTTTTTGTCTTCTTTCTTTTAAACGATGTTTCTACAAACTTTTTCCGAAATTGTTTCAAAATTGCTTCATTTTTTATCACCACATTCTAAACTTAGACAGCAACTTCGGTGTTAGTGATAAATGAATTTAGTTATTTATTCTTATAAGTTTGCCTTAATTTTGTTTTTTTAATGTCTAATGACTTTTATGTAAGTCCTTTTTGACACAATAAAAATCTGGTGTGATACACTCACACAACTTCCTTTTACAGTGTTCTTATAATTAGTCAAAAATTTCATTTTTAATTTTTAGCCATTTGTCAAAAATTTTCAAAAATTACAAATACTACAAAAACGGTACAAAATAGAGTGTTAGTTGAAGAGACAAATTTTCTCTAGAATTTTAAGGTGAATTCAAAAATGTAATAATATACCGGGTGTTTTATTTAAAATGGGAGTTAATAAAAAAAATAGCAAAAAAAACAAAAGAAACCCACTTTAGAAGTATTCAACTGGAAAATCACCTATTTCACATCAATACACATTAAAAATGTAGTAAAAATGTAAAGTTTAAGTCTCATCTACATAGTACACAAAACTTATATATGAAGTTTCAATGCCATACCTCTTTTCGTTTTTGAGATATTCTGTTCACAGACAGACACACACACACACAGACACACACACCATTACAGGTTTCGCAATGCTTATGGCATCGCGAAGTATATCCTGGCGCTTTTGTAAGCGTTTAGTAGGGTTGTTCGTTGAGAGATGGCGTATATGGTAATGTAATCGGTTTTATTCTACCCTCCATACATGTAGAGTTATTTATTAAATTATAATTGTGGCAACGGATGCCACAAACATTATAATGTGTGAATTGTGTAACAGGACGCCACAAATATTAAAAATTAAGGCGTGTGTATGTCAAAGATGCCACAAATATTAGAAATCAAAAATAACATTACACTGCCCTGTTGCCAGTTCTTGACGTAGCCACAATTATTATTTAACAAACCATGTAAGTTTTATTCTAGACGTAGGGACAATTATTATTTAACAAACATTTAAGTTTTATGGGGCGAGTGTTTTCTTCTATATACATATTTATTTTTAGGCGACATTTTCTTTTCAGAGCAATGTCGCCCTTTTCTGTAATCGTATGGGTTCAAAATGTATCAATAAAAAGCTCTTAAAATCTGCATTGGTTTAGAAATATTTGCAACCCCCCAACTCTCTTCCACCGTCAACCCTAAGTCCATATCTTCGCCGTTTATGAAAAATGTTCGGATCTGTTTTCGGAAGGGGGCGTGTTAAGCAAACCTTGATTTTTTTTATTTTTCCATCCCCCTTAAATAATTATATTCATCCCTTACGAAGATTTATTTATATTTCAATCGTATATGCGAAAATTTTTTCGGGAGGGGATGTGTCAAGCGAACCTTAAATTTGCTTTCGGCAGTTGCACTGAAATGTTTAAGAGCGTTTTTATCGAACATGGTGCATTTTCCGACATGAAAGAAGTAATACTTTATTTTTGTCTTATCTATTAACATCTCATAATTCAATCTCAAAATAATAATGAGAACATTATAACAAAAAATTTACAAAAAAACTACTAAAGCGCCCTTTACAATATGGAGCAGCGCTTATACCTTCATAATGTTCGGACTTCCTTAAAGATACCTTATTTATACTTTAACTTAAAGTATAAATAGGTATACAATTTTCAGAGTGATCAGTTGTTTGATTTATGTTCCCAAAACAATTTTTTTTGTCGTAAGACCTCTAACATTATAAGACATTTATACTAAGGTGTGTTTGGTTTAATCAATCCAATTTGACCCCAGGAAGCTTAAGCTAATATTTTAAATAATTGTTAATATTTTCTGAATGACTATATTCCATATTAAAAATGTTAACATTTTGTACTGTTTTTCAGATATTCCAGATATAGACCACCTAATCAACAATGTATAGTTAGAGAATGTCAATCAAAATTCAAAATACATTGTTACGCAGCTGTGAATGATTTATGTTTAAAAAATGTTTATCTGCTTGCGTGTCATACTTGACATTTTGAACGTCAATTTGATTGTCATAATGACAGACATTATAGGATTGAGCCCTCTAATTAATCCATTAGAGTACCCAGTACTATAATGGATTTATTAAAGTATTCAATCGTGTTCGTTACTACGGAAACGACTAAAAGAGCATTCTTGATATTTTACCTTTAAATTTTTTTAGTTCAAAATCAAATAGTTTATTTTTAATTTCTATATGACTTTACGCAAGCAGATAAAATGTATGCAATTAGAATCGCAAGCAATCCTTATTTTACACATAATGATTAGCTTTGCGATCCTTATTACATAAATAACTATTATGTAATTCACTTTTTGTTTTTTTTAAATAAAAAATATTGGAAATGAACAGTTTTATTTTACACAAAAAAATATTACATACATTGGCTTTTGGTGCAACGAATCCTACAGTACTTTGGACACCTAACTCGACGTACTAATGATAACCTGGAAAAACTCGTTGTACAGGGGAAGATTGAAGGACGCCGTTCAAGAGGAAGATCTCCCAAACGCTGGCTGGAACAGATAGGCGAAATAACCGGCGCTCCTCTTCAACAGAATATTAGGAATGCAGAGGACAGACTATTGTGGAGAAAAGTTATACAAAGCACCTCCTAAATCATTTGACACATGTCACGACTCTTCAGACATGAAGACCCACGACAAGAGAGAGATTATTATACAGTTCATACTAAAGCTAAAATTTAAGTCTAAACGTTACCAATACCCCATTGCGCAAATGCATCTTGTACTAGAAAATATATAGACATTGCTAAATGCTTGAGTAACTACATAAATATAGTATTTTATAACACAAGCTCAGTTGAAATTTGTTAGTTACAGCCAAGATTCATGTGTAATCTATATTATGGGACTCATCTGTTTAATGCCATTAAAAATTAACAGATATAACATGTTACAGAATTAAATTATTTAACTCAATCGACATTGATCGTACTACATACAAAATCGGGGTAAACGAGTAAAGGGTTCGCCGGTTTTCGCAATAACACAGATCTGAAAATGTCTCGAAACAGATGGAAGTGTTTCTGTTACGCTCATTACGCTCAAGCTGGCTCATTCGAGAAGGGGTGGTTCGAAAGCTAAAAAAACCGACGGCAAAACTTACCCTATGTTCATACTCAAAATGAATTGCTCCAGGCGCCACTCACTTTGAAGAATAAACAACTCACGTGGCAGAAGCGAGAAAAGCCACGGAGGCTAAATCTTCTGTTTCGCTATTGCACAACGAAGTGATGAGATGTGCAACCTTTATGCCATATCTTCGCCGTTTATGAGAATTTTTCTGATCCGTTTTCCGAAGCGGATGTGTCAGGCAACCCTCGATTTTTTAAAAAATGTTGCAACCCCCAACTGCCTTTAGCCCCTAACCCTTATCTTATATCTTCGCTGCTTATGAGAATTTGTCGGATCTGTGTTCGGTAGAGCCGCGTTAGACCTCTAATTTTTAATTTTTTTCCATATCAGGAAGCTACCCCTTGCAAAGATTCTCAGCCGTTTGTGAGAATTTTTTTAATCTGTTTTCGGCAGAGGACGTGTTAGACGACCTCAAATATAATTTATCTAAATGTCATTATGCCCGATGAGATTCTTATTATTACGTCATTGGTTTAGTCGATCCGATTTGACCCCAGGAAGGTATATTTAAGCTACTACACGCATTCATCAAAGCGCGAGTAAATAAATAGTAAATAATGGCTTACTTTTACGACAGTAGAAAAAAGTATTCTTTGCTGAAATTGCAGTTACTTAACAATCATTTTTTAAATCGTTGATTCTTTTCATTAAGTACAACAGGGTCGCCTGACACGCCCTCTCCCGAAGGCAGATCCGAGAAATTCAGATAAACAGCGAAGATAGGAATAGATCTTAGAAAGGGTCGGACCTGGAAGGTTGCAGAACATTTGAAAAATTTGAGGGTTTCCTGACACGTCCGCTTCCAGAAACAGATCCGAAAAATGGTGCAATAAAAGAGTGTAGTTGCAACTGCCCACAAAGATTAGCACTATGTATCATAATATGCGAGATAATATGGCTGCGTTAGCATTGTTCGCACATTACAATTTATTCGTGATAGGTCAACGATGTAAGTGGAACAAGAGAAAAACAGAAAATATACCACGGACGCCAGAACAATGTTTTGGAAAAAAGTTAGGAAGAGAATATAATCCGTTAGAAGAAATTGGTAATACAACGTGTCTTAAAAAGAATTACATCTAGTTACCTTTAAAATTTGTTTGCATGTAAAGTTTTGCTATATTCTAATTGTTCCCGAATTAGACAGAAGTATCACTAATTAAACATAAATTTTTGACACAAAGCGTGGCACATTTTATTTTACATGGAAAATTCAACGCATAGGTATACTAGATGTAATTAATTTTAAGACACCCTGTAGTTTTGTAGATACTATGCTTCCAGGCTTAGTGCGCATCAACTGGACTTTAATGTTCAGTACTTAACTACCCGAGAACCAACAAAAGAACTCAATTCCGTTGTTGATGAAGAAGAGCGGTACATCGAAGAAAATTGTAGAGCGAACTTGAAAATATTGTAAGTTCCCTGTTCGTTTGCTTGATGTATACACACCTTAACTGCATAGTTACTAGAATTGTACGCTTCCGATAATTGGCAATCATACCTAATGTCTTTGAAATCTATTTTAATTTAAAAATGTACCTACGTCTAGAAAGTACATATGTGGAATATAAAAATCTGTAAAAAGCTTTACCCAGAACTTCCGTCGTAGACATTGTGACACTAAATAACTTTAAAAATTAAATTAAGTTAGGAGTAAAAGTATCTTGACGTTTCTGATAAATTAAATAAATTTTCAAATAAAAAAAAAAACGTTACCGGTGGTCGAATTCGAAGAGTAGGCGGACCGCGTATGCAGTCCCAACGTTTTGTGAAATAATGCAAGGGAACGGGCTATTTCTACCTGAGCTACGGAGCACCGACCGTTCGAGTTCTTGCGTTGCAGCTGTATTAAATAACGCACTAATTTGTTGCTCCTTTTTGTATCGTACAACATTTATTCTGTATTTATTAGGCCCCATTTTTTGGTAAGAATAAAGTCTGCGCTATGTACAAATTATTACTTGTATTTATTGCTAAGTTAAATAAAAAGTAAACAAAATTTTATTTTTTTAAGGTGCTCACCCTGTATATATTTGTCTGAAATTTTCTCGGTTTTATGCCAGGTAGATATATAATGTGTATCCAAAATATTGTCTTTCTCCGACAAATGGTTTCTGAGTTATACCGCCAACTGACAGACAGACAGATGGAATTGAGAAAACCTGGAAATCTCGGAAGGTGATGTTTTTGCGATTACAATACTTCCTTCGTATTTTAGACGAGTAAAGTAAAAATGGCTTTTCTGGTGCATTAAAATTATCACAATGATATCAACGAATTTGTTTATTTAAATTATGTCAGGTAACTGTCAATCAAAGGTACTATGATATACATAGTTTGTTTTTAAAAAATTACATGAAGAACCATACACTCCCAAAATCAAAATTCCACATACTTTCTAGCAGGGACCAAACCAGAACTGGAAGAACCGATATTTTGTTCGGACCGGAACCCGAACCCTTATTTTTTAATTCTTTGACGCAAGTTTTTTCAGAAGTTCACGTTTAAAAAACACTTCAGTCAGATTCCCATGATTCTTTAAATTACATGACTTTTTAGTGAATGAAATTCGAATGTATTTAAATAAATACAAAAAAGATTAATAGTTATTTGTAAGTGCTGAAAGCAATACTTTTTATAAGATTGAAGTTTGATGGACGACGGTGAAGCCGGAGTGCATCAATCAAACGAGTGAAAAAAAGATGTTATCATATGTGTTGTACACGTAATTTTTTTGCGCCTTGATTCTTCTAAAAGTAACTCGAAGTTTGATCAAAAAGAATTTTAGAATTTACAACTGTCAAATTGACAATTCACAATTTTGCTGTTGCTTATCGAAAATAGTTTTAAAAAAGCGTTATTACTTTCTGTATGATTTTTCGTTGAGCCGATTTAAAAAAAATCGCGAAAAACTAACAAAACGCAAGAGTAAAGTGGAACTGTCGGTTGGCCGATTTTAACGAAAACGCTTACATTCGCGCATTAGGACACAAAGCTTGAATCCGGTTATATCCGATCTTATCGAAAATAAACGGTTGAAGATACGAGAAATTTTGGAGAACAAAAAAGGTGTATTTTTGCATTCTTTACAACTTTACTTCTATGCATTTGTAGTGTAAAAGCCACGGTTTTGGCGAAAATCGTAAAAAACGAAAAATCGCAAGAGCAAAGTTCGATCTTATAGAAAGTAAACGGCTGACGAAGAAATTTTGTAGGACAAAAAATGTGTATTTATACATTTCCTTCAACTTTATCTCTATGCGTTTGTTGCGTAAAAGCCACGATTTCCAAGAAAATCCTGCTTGTATGGAAAGTAATTTCTGATACAGGTACTTAATTTTAGTTTTGAAAAATCAGGTATGCCTTGAAAATTAAGCAAAGACTGATTTGTATATTTAATTGTTTAATTAATATTAATAATTAATTTAAACGTAATTTTTTCTTGTTTTTTTGAAATAATTTTAAAATTTGTTTAGACAATTTTTTTTTTGAATTTAACAAATATTTCATTGAGAATATTTAAGAAAATATCTCTTTGGTTCAGTACCTCCGCCACTGATGCACCCCCTTGAAAAAAATACTGCTGTTACCATCTAACAATTTTATTAGTTAGATCCCGGAATATATTGCTTGCCCAAAAAATAAATGCATTAAATGCGACACATTCTCATCATGTGATCACAAGTTTAGTGTTCTTTGCAGCGTTAACGCTGTTTGCCGGGGTTGCCATATTTACGCCAATTTGGCTAGTTTGAGATGCTACAAATACTGGCGCGGTAGTCTTTCTTAATAAATCTGGCAACCGGGTGTCTGGCACTTCTTATCGGTCCTTCCTAATAATTGTTGCAGTCAGCGGATTCACGATCGCCAGTATTGCGTCTTGCGACTTTTGTGTCTTCTATGGTCAACTTCGTTTCACCGTTTTGATTGTTGTGTTGGTTTATTTTATTCGGTTATAAGGTGTATCTACTGTTTAAAACGGTAAGCAACTAAAATTTTGTCTCATAATGTATTTTTGGCGTGACTACGTTAAACAAAAAACGGGTAAAGCTTTGTTTAAATTGGAGTGGCGTAGATACGAGATACGATTTTGCTCTGGACCTCAATATCTTTACTGAATTGGTTGAAATTATGGTAGGTAAATGTTTTTTAGCCAAAATCGTGTCAGGCAGTTTAAAATTTACATATCGTGATACATTAGAAATGATTTTTCCATGGTTACCATAACTAATTTGTCTATTTTATCTTCTTATGCACATAATAACGTTATGTGCCTAAGCAGACAAAATACAACTTTTGTGCCCTTACTTATCATTACTAGCTGCATAGTTGAAATAATTTTGGTGAACTATGGCGAACGTTAAGTGGTACTTAACCTTTTTGTTTCGGCAATTACTTTTTATCTTATGTGGTTTAAGGGTTGGGACTGGTGGGCGTTGTAGGGTTGGAGAAAATGTTAATAAGTCGGGGGTCGCTTGCCACACTTCTTTCCGAAAATAGGTTCGAACTTTGTTTCTAAACGGCATAGATATGGGATAAGGGTTGGACTTGGAGAGGGTTGTGGGGCTGCAAATTTTTTAATAATTTGAGGATTGCCTGCCATACTCCTTTCCGAAAACTTATACAGAAATTTCTCATAAACGGCGAAGATATGGTATAAGGGTTGGGACTGGAGGGGGTTGTAGGGTTGCAAAACATAAAAAAAATCGCGGATTGCCCGCCTCTCCCCTTTCTGAAAACAGACCCGAAAAATTCTCGTAAACGGCGTAGATGATGGATAACATAAGTAAGATTACAGATAAGGGCTCAACGTAATATTTTCGTAATTAGTCATTTAAACCCAGTACCCTTAAATATTGTTTAATCGTAGAGATAAATAATATAATGATAAAAATTTGTGCTGCCATAATTACTAATTTTCAAGTTGTGTAAATCTGAGATCCCGATGCGGCAACGTTGCATTAGTTCCCTAATCCGCCGCTAGAGGCGCTCTAGTACAGTAACATGTAGAGTCCCTGTATATAGGTTACTAAGAGTTGGGCAAACAGCGGGATACATTTTGATTGGTTTGGATCACTTTTTACAAGGCATGTGTGATAAAAGTGCCTTTTTTACATATTTTATAACATATTACGCCCAAAGATATCGTATATGCTACTCTAAATTTTAACTAAATTGGGCGTATATTCCTAATAGTCGGTTCTAGAGATTCTAAGATTGATCAATCCTCTGAAAACTCTCCCATCAAAAGCAAGTTAGCAAGATTGGTTCCTATAACCTCTTTGTTCGACATATGTCAAATATCTAATTTGGATCAAAATTGTATGTCAAATGAGGCTGTTTGCCCAACTCTTAGTAAACTATATACAGGATCTCTAGTAACATGTAGAGTCCCTGTATATAAAAGAGTTGGGACATGTAGGGTTACTTGTTTTGGATCCACAAACCATGGAGTATCTGATTTTTGCCGATTTTAAACTTTATGCATATTTCTTTCAACTAAAATAAATGAAAGATATCTGTGCTACATCACATGGTCCTTGATTTGTGGATCCAATGGCTCAACTCTTAGTACATATAGGAACTCTAGTAACATGTAGAGACCCTGTATATTAAGTAAGATAAGAGATGGGACAAGTGGAACCAGTTTCCAAGGCTAAGTTGATCAGTTTCTGTTTTTCAAACAAAATTTCAAGATGTCATTACCAAACTGACATTTACTTAACACGACAAATTTCTAAATGTCAAATAACGAAAATAATTATTCATTATCAATAAAAATTGCGTCTGATTTTTATAGTTGGATTTTACAGACTGTAGATAGGTATAAATTATCTATTCACATTTAATTACAGTTTCTTTCTAAAGCTTTGTTCGTTAGGCTACTCAGACTTGCTTAGTGCAAGAAAATGTTTTCGTTTGTGTGAAGTGCATTCTGTTCGTTTGTAGTTCGAAATATGTTACGAACCAAACGTGATGAATTTATTCCTGGCGTCGAGTAGATTGAACGAGTCAAGTGTGGGTTCAATGAGCGCGAAAACTAACCTTAAAATTGTATCAGTTTGGATTTACGTAGTTAGTTTCAAATTCATTTCAAAAGATGTAAGAACATTGCAATCAGCTGTGAAAATATGGACTCCCGGTATAACTTGTCCAATGGGCGATTACTCTGATGGTGTAAAAATATTGCAATTAATCATGTTAATCAAACAGAGCAGCAACAAAAAGGTAATTAAAGTTGTTAGAGTAGTCAGAAAGTTATTTGATATGATTGATTAAGGGGCTTTTACGTTTCAGCATCATTTTCAACTTCTAAAGACTCACGTTGTATAGAAGAAGCGGAAATGCGCAATTCTCCCCAAAGCGATGTTGAAAACGCTGTGTGGAAGAAGTGACAAATTGCTAATAAATCAACACACAGAAAAAAGGCCCAAAATTCTATCTATAGGAATGGTATGTATTTCAAAATGATCAAATTAATTTTTAGTTAAACATTATCTATTTTAGAGAACTGTGAAATACTTTGAAAACAATATACAATACACCAAGTATAGGCTATTGGGAACAACAAATGATGCAGACAATATTGATAAAAAGAACGGCAGTATTATACTATATAGAAACTTAAAATTATAGTTTATAAATATATTAAAATTTACATTTTAGCAGATCACGTAGTACTGCACCATGCCAAATACACTAACAATTAGCATTCGTAATACTACAAGTCATGCAAGTGTATCAAAAGAATGGCAAGAGTTGCAAAAACCCATTGTAGAATGAAATAAAAATTGAAAAGAATTGGAAGTAAAGAAATTCAACAACGGAAACAAATACTCGAGCAATTAAAGCTGAAAATTAGTTGTTACAGAAGTTATTAGTTATTAAAGTTACTTTTCATTAAAATAACGTATAGGTATATTTCATTTTTATATGTATAACAACAAATTAATATGAGTGTTTATTTTATTTTGAGGAAATTAAACACATCCTCTAAACTACCACTCTCAAAAGTGATATCTTGCAATTTTCTATTGAAGGTTGTAATTTGTAGGGTATGACACATGTAGTTCACAAATTGTATTATATCCACTAGAACCACAAATAAACTTTAATCTCAAAGCTGTTGCTACCGTTTTATTTGACCAGGGTGTAGTACTTGCTTTTTGTTGATGCATTGCATCAATTTGATCATCAAAGATGTTTTGAAAAGCCGATTTCCTTTTCCTTTCCAAATGTAATTTAATACTAGTCTCTAATTTTTTTCAAAATTACTATTCTTCTGTTGACGTTCTTTATGACTTTGTTTTGATTTGCAATAATGTCTTTTCATTTAAAAAACTTCAAAAACGTCGCTGTCAAAATGAGGGGTAGTACTAAGTTTTTCTAGAAAATTATACGTAACTTTGTTTTCAAAATTTTTATCTTCATTATCAGAATAGAATTCGCTCCCACAACTGTTTATGTGGAATAATGATGGCACTGCATTATATTTTAGTCTTTTACATGGTGATTTGCCTGTGGTTAAGAACTGGTCTGGTGTAAAATGTTCTTCGCATAATCTGCACGATTTTTCATGCTGCAAGATCTTAATACCAGATTTTTCTACGCATACTTTTTTATAAGGATAATTTTTTGGAAACCTAAACACAGAAATGTTCTTGCTGGAACGATTCTTACATCCAACTGTTGAAGAGCCAGTGATTTTAGTAAAATTTATTAACAATAATGATCCTCGACACCGAAATGTCAAAGAGGCTAAAGATAATGAATAAATGAATGCACTAATAAAAAATCAAATAAACAGAATGCCACTTGTAATTAGAGCAAAAACTACAAACGTCAAATGACATTAATAATTTCCATGGCCGGCTGTCACTTTGACATTTGTCACACAATTCAGCAGGCCATGGAAATTGGTTCCAACCTATCAGCATTGATCACTTGTATGTCCCATCTCTAATCTTAATATACAGGGTCTCTAGTAACATGGAAGTTGCCAGAATTCAGGTTTAATTTGGGTAAATTAACACAAACTATCTTGTCATTTGTGGCAACTACCCTGTTTCAGGGTTGTGGGAGGTGCTAGAAAATTAAAAATGAATTTTCGTAGCTCATGTTGATGGTAAATTAAGATTCGAGCGGGAAATCGAATTCAAAAATGTCTGGTAGAGCTGGAATTAGGCTTTAAATTTGTGGCGTCGCGTGTAAGTTGCCATAATTTTGGTCGATGCCAGAGTGCAGCCTATATCACACACAAGTAGCCACAAGTATAGTGCAACCAACACACAGACAGACCAATGAAAAAAAATATGTTTTTTGGGATCAGGGGACTCTAAAACGTGAAGATCCGTTGAAAACTCAATTTCGAATTTTTGGGGTGAATCCAATACTTCCTTTATAGTAAAAGGAAGTAAAAATGCCTAGATTAGAGGTTTAACTAAGCGTACTAAGTTATTGTAGGACTAGGTATTTCGTTTTTATCTCACTTCTTGTGTTCTTCTTCTATCTGTTAGCTAGCAGTAGACGCAATCTCTGTTTCCAAAATATTCATATCTGTTTCCTTTGTTTTTGCCAACTTAGCGTTCTCTGGTAGAAAATACTGAAATTTACAATCCAACTATTGAAATAAATTCTTTTATAAATTTTAACTCCAAAAATATTGTTAACCTATTTACGTAACTGCAATTTGGGTAGACGTTGATGGAGCTGAATAACTTAAAATTAATGTCATCTAAGACCTTGATGTAACTTTTGTTTTATACAAATTTATTTTCTATGAACCTGTTTTAATTTCATTCAAACAAATATTCACTTATTTTTTTATTTTGCTTAATTTGAATAGGCAAGGTTTGTTATCTATCTGCAATTGAACAATTCAATTTGTATGAGCTTGGAATATCATTTTGCTGTTCCAATGTTAGCACTCGTGGGTTGTTCAAATAATTATATTCGTAATATTGCTCTTTTATTTTTATAAATTTTTCATATACTCGTAGAAGTAAAAAATAGGAGGATCTACAATGGCAAATTAATTGTACTAGCAAGATATTCTAGCATCAAAGCTGAACTGGAATCTCCCATAACTCAAGGACCAAAGTCTGATGTCATCTGCGACCTTGATGTCTCTAAATTTAATATTATACAAGCAGCTTCTCTCTCGACCGTTTGTAATCTGTATAACATGCAATATTTACAATTAGGTTGACTTATATTTCAGAATTCAGAAGTTAAAGAGAACATTTTCAGATAGGTTAAGACTTCAGAAATTGGTATTTAATATTTTATTTGTTCGGTAAATTTATTTTTTACACTTAGAATTATTTAAAAAATAGCGAAAGTTGTTTCATATAAGCAACAATTGGAAATTTTAATGTTATTTTGGTACATATGCATATTTTCAATGCAAATATTCTTGTGACATCATCTCCTATATGGTACTTGTTAGATTAGCTGATGCTGTTCTCTGGCTGTTAATAAGCAAAAAAAACAATTTTTCTTTTATTTAAATTGTCAGCGTCTATAATCATTTTTATATATCCCGTTTTCCAAACTATTGGTATTGTTCAGTATAGCATCATGACACCATTCACAAACTTTTTTCAGTGAGAAATTTGAATTTTATTTACACATCAAACGTGTTATTGCAATAACCTGTTTAACTAGTTGTGGGGATTATCAGAAGGTGGCCTTAACCTCGTCCAATAAATTTTGTAGTTTTTAGCAATAAATGTTTGCTTCGTTTATTTATTTATTTATTATTTATTTATTTATTATCAGCACCTTCCAACAGGTTAAACCTAATTATAGGAAGAGTATACTTATATACATATAATATAATTAAATTAATTTAAATTAGAAAAAATAACTAAATACTATAAAAATTAAACAAAACGAAATACGTGTCATCTCAAAAATCAATTGTTTTCAATGTTTTTTTCAATCTCTGCATATTCACTTCAAATATATCTAATACCGCTGCAATGTTATTATAATATTTACATATGCGTATGAGTGGCGAATTCATTTGATAGTTAGTTCTAGGACAGCTGTATGAAAAAGAAACAGCGTGTCTAGTGCTTAAATGTGGAACATGAAGGTTTATTGAGCTCAATAAATGTGGAGCATCCAAAATACCATGAATGATTTTATATAAGAAAATTATATCTGAATTTTTTCTTCTTTTTTCAAGTGTTTGAATTTGAAACAGATCTATTATATCTTTATAATTGCCTTCCCATTTAGAATTTGTCTTTTTGTAGTAGCAGTACCGCAAAAATTTATACTGAATTCTTTCAAGAGCAACAATTTGGTAGGTGTATAGGGGGTTCCAGATTATTGCTAAATATTCTAGTTTAGACCTTATTAGACAGTTAAACAATGCTATGAGAGTATCTACGTTTGTGAATTGTTTACATGTGCGTAATAAGAAACCCAGTGTCTTATAGGATTGATTGATTAATAATTCTATGTGTTTATTGAAATTTAATTTATTGTCAAATGTAATACCTAAATCTTTTATATCAGTTTGACGAACTAATGTTACAGAATTGATATCATAGTACCAGTTAATGCTATTGATTTTCCTCGAATATGTTACAACAAAACACTTGTTAATATTAAATTGTAGGTTGTTCTTTTGGGTCCACTGATACACTGTATCCAAATCTGATTGTAACTCTTGACAATGTTCAACTGTACTAACCTATTTAAAAATTTTAAAATCATCGGCATATAATAAACAGTGAGAATATTTAACACTTTTGGTCATATCGTTTATGAATAGTATAAATAATAAAGGACCCAAGTTTGACCCTTGTGGTACCCCCGATGTAGCTAGAAAAAAATTTGATTTGTACCCCATACACTCAACAAACTGTTTCCTTTCACACAGATACGATTTAATAAGATTTAAAAGTTTAGTGGTAAAGCCCATTTGCGATAAAATGATAAGCAGACAGCAATAATCCACTTTATCAAATGCTTTGCATAAATTTATCTTTATATTGATATTGTGTCTTACTACAATATTTTACATTATAAAAGTTATAGCTTAGGTGGCCAGTGTGTCTTTTCCTATTAGATTTTATATGCTTTAATACTGATTCATATAAATCTAAAATTCTCTTTCAGACATCACTTTTTTTAAATATAAGAAATGGAAATTATAATCTCGCGATTAAATATTGTCATGAAGGGCTTAATAACGATGAATAAAAAATAGATAAGCGATTAAAAGAATAAGAAATAATATTTCATTGCAAATCTCATAAATCACACTAAAAATTTTCCCGACAATGCTTATTTTAAAAATTGAATTTTAATTCATGATACCGTATGAGAAATAATATGACCTTGTAAATCTAATAAATTAAACTAAAAATATTGCTGGGAATGCTTCTTCCCGGTGTGCAACCACTATCGCATTAACCAATAAGCGTCAACGTTAAGGATCTTTAGAAAATAAGTTTTGATTATGTTAGAACCAGCTATCTTAAAACTATTTTAGTAATGTTTAATACCTGATATCAAACACAAAATTATATTGCGTTACAAGTCTGACAAACCAGACTGAAAATATTCTTAAAAATGCTTCTCTCCAGCGTGCAACAGCTGGTGTATTGACAAATCAGCACCAACGTTAAAAATCTTCAGGTTATATTATTTTATTTACTAAAATTATATTAGAAATTGACCTTTAATCGGAATTATGACATCAGACATGATAAATGAAGGTAAAAGTAGTACTGAAATAGTATATTGTCTAACTAGTGCTGCAAGTTGGATATTTCACACGAATGCGATAGTTGAGCCACGAGCCGAAGACAAGTGGCTCATTCGCAGAAGTGAGAAATATCCAATCAGAACTTGTTATACACTATACTTTTCCGACGACCACCAATATACTATTGATTCTTTATAATATAAACCACATTTACCACTTTTAACCGCAAAATGAAACAATTATTGTTTAAACATCAACTTAAATTGTCATACTATTTCTGTAACATTAGCTTACTAGATTTTTGAACCGGCTTGTTTCGCGACTTGCGCGCAGTTTTATGCCGAATTGGCCGTGACGCTCTCGAACATTTTAGTTGCTACGGGAGACCATGTCGCACTAGTGTTTTAAGACGAAAAACGCACGCTTCACGTGACCTTTTCAGGTGACCTGTGCAATGTGTCACTTTCTTTAACACCAAGTCATGCCATTTTTGGAATTTTTCGTAGTGGTCGTCGGAAAATGTTTTCCCAAGCCGCTTGCATATTGATAAATCAGCGCTATTAAAATAAACAACTTTAGAATTATTTCAGCAACTGCAATTGTTTCCCCTTGTGTGCAGCCGCTCACGCCACCGTTAAGAATCTTCATCAAAAATAAATTTGTAGATAAATTTTATATATTCCATTTTGCTTTGAGATGCACAGTCGTGTTTATTAAAGTGTTGTACAGCATTTTTGCTATGTGAATATAAATTAATTATACAAAGTTCAAAAAAGTGTTGTATACATCAGTATACATCTAGATCTTCCTACTTAATGATACACTGTGAGTCTTTGTTGAGTAATAAAACAACCACCAATAAACTTACAACTGTCTCTGTACAACACATTTTTGAACACGATTGTACATACGCAGAAGAAAAACGTACTAACATATTATTCTTCATAAATTATTGAATTATTTTTGACTACCAGGAAAATATAGACGAATTTTACAACAGTTACGTCCCATGAGCTAGTAAAAATAACTTCTGTTCTAGATGGCTTCAAGCATTGCAGCCCTGGTAGCCCTCCTTCTCTTGCAATTGTCGATTGCGACCTCAGGTAACTATAGAGAATACATAATACTAACAAGTTATCACAATTTCATTAACTCCGTCTATTCTTCCAATCGAACGGACTATATGAGTCCATACACGAGATATTAGCACAATAATTATCGAAGTACTCCTGCGTCCGAAAACATATACAACGAGACAGCCTATTATCATATAAAAACGATCTTAGCGGGGGGGTTATACTACAAATCGTACTCGTCGTATTCCAGAAGTAGATGTTTCTATTGTCCATCGAAGCATCTTTTCCAATATTTTAACGGAGACTGAACGTGCACCTTGATCAAAAGTATCTTAACTTTTCACTTTTCTACTGACTTTAGAAAAGCGGTCGGTTGATTGGCTTTAGGGCTTTTAAGGATTCGCTCCTTATGTTAATTGATTGAGAAAGCCGGGTGGTGCATCTATGCTTCAAAAATAGATTATAGGCAGTACCGCATGGTATTTCCGGGCATCACTGTGAGTCACCTAGTGCACGCAAAGTTTACACATTATTGTATATGTTCATATATACTTTGCATCGATGCAAACGCCACCCGTAGATGTCGAGACAGTTATCTCATTTTCTTTATGCTAAGAACTATTGATCTTTCTTTATCCAACTCATTTCATATTAGAACTTCAGTACAGTTTGGAAAAAATACATGGTCACAAGAATGAATGAAGTAGTTTCAATTGAAAATTCATGTTTCTCTCGATGATCAAACTAGTGATACATAGTCCTATACTAATTATCAGAAAATGTTTCTCCAATAAGTTGCATGCCTTAGAAAGATATTACATTGTTACGGGCTAAAAGTCATTTACAGTTTTTCATTTAATTAATTGCTATAATTTTTTGTTAAAGTTAACTTTTGCTTTATCTTTCGTTACGTCTAATATTTGCCTGCAATAAAACTGGGCTTTCAGACCTTCTGCCAGTTTTGTTTCGATCTAACGTAAGCTAGTTCCCAAAATTACAATGCATGAAAACTCCTAGAGTTTAGACTTCACTTTGCGCATGAAGCTTTTTTGGTTGCATATGTCTAGTTCCTTTTAAAAGCCCCTTTCAACTTTGGGTTTTCTTTCAGGCTTTTTGAAAAATGTTTGCCATTTGCTTTCTTGTGCTGCTAAAGATTAGGTGCTTTTGTGGATCTACGTTATAAAACGTACCTTAATTGGGTTATTTCGCAAACATCTAGCTTGAGGAGTTAATTTTGTTGTGTCTGGAATACTCCGGTGGTGCTAATGTAGGCCCCGTGAGTTGTATTTTGATAATTTTTCAAGCCCAAAACTTAGTTTGGGTTTCATCTTGGCAAGCACATGTTTCTGTTGTCGAAATGAAGCCCGGAACACCTGCGGGTATGTTTTCTTGGTGGTTAATTAACTTATTCTATGGTTTGGTGCTCTTTCAGCTTGTTCTGTTTGCTGACGTACCTTTTGCTGGGCTACGTCCTTGTTCTGGTAACGTCCTTTTGTTTGGTGGCGTTTCGAGTGATACCGAAGGCTCCTCCCGGGGCTGCCGGATATTTCGCCCCGTGCGAGCGAATTTTCTCCTTGACTTATCGACGAAGGTGACCCCTAGCCACCGCTTTGAGTTTGGCAAGCTTGTAGGAACCCCTCGCCTACAATAAAGAGCGCAAGTGAAGCTCCTGTGTGACCTTCTTCGACACGTTACCTGCAGGTTGTTAGTTCTGCACCCTTGGTCAAGCCGGCCGCCCTGCAGTCCCTCGGACTCCTTAGCTACGTTTGCTGCATCATGGGAAAATCCTCGCAAGGTCGGTTGTTTTGTACTATAATTTTTGGCCACTCGAGCTTTGGGATCCATTTTATTTCGTTCTTGTGATCGTGCTACGATGTAATCAGTATATATCAGACTTATCTTAATATGTATTTTAAGCGTGCATTTCACTCATGTAAAGTAGTAATGCGATTTTCATTGTAAAGAAACTATTGTGGTAGTTCATTCTAATTAGCATTTTAGATTATTCGAACGGTTGTGTCTCACGCCCCGTTAGAGTGTTAACAGTATTGCTTTTTGTACGGCATTTGCATGAATAGCCTTGATCCATTTTTGATCGTCACGATTCGTTAGTGACATAACATTCGGTTGAATACAACCTTAGAATTCGTCCCGCAATTGCAAGTAATTCAATGTAAGTTTCGCTTACGACATTTTAATGGAGACTGATAAGTACTTTAGTCAACTATCGGTTTCTAAACCGTTATGATACAAAGCAAGATATTGAATTTCGTGTAGGCGTTATTGTAAATTAAGGTAAACCATGCATAGTGGGCAATTGGTCGAATTCAACTAACCAATCTAAATTTTAAATTATAATAATTTTGTCATAGCCATGAAGCTATTGACCATCTTCATTTAGTAGTGCATTTGGCCATGTCAAAAGTCAACGTGTAATTCCCTTGTGCATATTTTTGCGCCCTTATGTAAACTACGCTTATATGAATATTTAAATTATATGCCAATATTTTGGTGAGGCTTAATATAATGCTAAATTATTACTGTGGTATGAATCTTGTGATATGCCGATTTTTTTGTGTGTATTTTAATTATGTTTGTATTTATGTGTGCTGCAATTATACTGCCTTTACATCTTTGCCTGCGTATCTGTTTTGTGCCTTTGCAGTTGCTTGCTACTTGGCGCCCATATTTTTAGTTTTCGGCTAAAGCTTTCGATTTTTTTGTTTTACCCACGACCAGCTCCGGTTGAGTAGTCGGTTGCCTTCGCTTACTTCTTTTAGAGTCGCCGTAACGGTAACAACATTTCCAAAAACCATCTCAATTTAATTTTAAATATATCGGTGACATCACAAGCGCATCAGTATCTTGCTTATTTTATTGCTTCAATGGAATTAGGTGTATGGAAAATCGTTTACATTTCTGCTAAAATTACATTTTTAAATTTCCAACTATTTTTAAAATCCTTTCACCTGTTCCTTGAAATCATCTACATAAAGATTTGACTACAAAAATTACTTCAGAGGACCCGTGCCATCCAAATCCATGCGGGCTGAACACGCTATGCGAAGTCGACAACAAAGGGGCCCTTTGCAAGTGCCAACCAGGTTACCTTTGGTCTCCCAGCGCTGGATGTCACCACGAGTGCGAGAACAACAGCGAATGCAGCCCCCAAATGGCTTGTGTTGAGTTCAAGTGCCAAAACTCCTGCTCTCAGTGCGGACTCCACGCTGAGTGCGAGGACGTCCAAAACCATGTTCCCGTGTGCAGGTGTCCTAAGGTACCACTTTAATTTTAGCTTCGGTTAGAACTGATAAATAACTTTTGAGTTTCAGGGATATTTTGGAAATCCTCTGTTTTCGTGTCATCCGGAATGCACCCAACACAGCCACTGCCCCCCGGGAAAACCTACTTGTTTCAATAACTCTTGCACGAACCCATGCGAGGGCATGTGTGGTATCGCCGCCAACTGCGAGTTGAGAAATGGCATCACGCCAGTTTGCTCTTGCCCAAAGGATATGGCCGGCGATCCTCTCGTGATGTGCAGACCGGTTACCAACAGTTATACAACTAGCCTATAGATCACTTTCAACGATCTCCTAAACTTCATCGTTTCCAGACGACCTATGCGAACCCAAGATACAGCCAAGATACACTGGATACACTGGCGAGCCTCTCTACAACTGCACCCGGGCGGAATGTCTGGAAAACTCGGAATGCCGAAGCCACCTGGCCTGCAAGAACGAGCGCTGCGTGGACCCTTGTCAGAACGTTTGCGGGACAAACGCCTTTTGCGAGACAAAGAACCACCGCCCGATCTGCGAATGTCTTCTTGGATACACCGGCGACCCTCTCTACAACTGCACCCGGGCGGAATGTCTGGAAAACTCTGAATGCCGAAGCCACCTGGTCTGCAAGAACGAGCGCTGCGTGGACCCTTGTCAGAACGTTTGCGGGGCAAACGCCTTTTGCGAGACAAAGAACCACCGCCCGATCTGCGAATGTCTTCTTGGATACACCGGCGACCCTCTCTACAACTGCACCCGGGCGGAATGTCTGGAAAACTCTGAATGCCGAAGCCACCTGGCCTGCAAGAACGAACGCTGCGTGGACCCTTGTCAGAACGTTTGCGGTGCAAACGCCTTTTGCGAGACAAAGAACCACCGCCCGATCTGCGAATGTCTTCTTGGATACACCGGCGACCCTTTCTACAACTGCACCCGGGCGGAATGTTTGGAAAACTCTGAATGCCGAAGCCACCTGGCCTGCAAGAACGAGCGCTGCGTGGACCCTTGTCAGAACGTTTGCGGGCCAAACGCCTTTTGCGAGACAAAGAACCACCGCCCGATTTGCGAATGTCTTCTTGGATACACCGGCGACCCTCTCTACAACTGCACCCGGGCGGAATGTCTGGAAAACTCTGAATGCCGAAGCCACCTGGCCTGCAAGAACGAGCGCTGCGTGAACCCCTGTCAGAACGTTTGCGGGGCAAACGCCAATTGCGAGACAAGGAATCACGTCCCGATCTGCACGTGTCCCCCTGGATACACCGGCGACCCATTCACCAATTGCAGGCGCTTCGACTCTGGTATGTCTCTTGAAAGCAGCTTAATGTTTGACTAAAAGCATTTACTTCAGAGGAATTGTGCCATCCAAGCCCATGCGGGGTAAACACTCTATGCGAGGTCGTCAACAACGTCCCCACTTGCAAGTGCGAGCCAGGTTACTACGGGTCCCCAATCGCTGGGTGCCGCCACGAGTGCGAGAACAACGCCGAATGCGGGTCCCAAATGGCGTGTATTGAGTTTAGGTGCCAAAACCCTTGCTCTCAGTGCGGACTCAATGCTGACTGCGAGGTTGTTCAGAACCATGTTCCAGTATGCAAGTGTCCTAGGGTACTACACTAACTTTAATTCTATCTTAATTGGAAACTCATAAAAATCGTGTTACTTTCAGGGGTACATTGGAAATCCTCTGTCGTCGTGCCAGCCGGAATGCACCAAACATAGCGATTGCCCACCGGGAAAACCAGCCTGTTTCTATAAATCTTGCAAGAACCCCTGCGACGGCGTGTGTGGCATCGCCGCCAACTGCGATTTGAGAAATGGCATCACCCCAGTTTGCTCTTGCCCAAAGGACATGACCGGCGATCCCTTCGTGATGTGCAGACCGTTTACTAAAGGTAACGGAATTCCATTTCTTCTTCTTGCTTTTTTTGCTCATACAGGCTGAAGACCTGTAATCAAAAAACGCAGAGTGTGTTTTGTATTATTTAAATCTATATAGATATTACCAAGTTCATCATCAGAAATAAAAATACCATGCAGTTATACAACTCCCCCATAGATCAGTTTCAACAATTTCCCTAAGTTGATCGTTTCCAGAGGACCTTTGCAAACCCAATCCTTGTGGAGCCAATGCTAAGTGTCAGCCAGGATACGACAGGTATAACAAGGAACGGCCAGTCTGCACCTGCCACACTGGATACATCGGGGACCCCATCAAAGGATGTACGAGGAGGACTTATTGATGATAACGTATGCCCAGACCACCAAGCTTGCTTCGAATAGAAATTAGTTTGGTATATTTAAGTTCTTTTCTAGAACTGTTAGCGCCATATACACTTGAATAACATTGTGTTGTCTTATAGATGCCAGGCGTTAATGCTATATGCAGCCCTCGTCGCCACATTTCAGTGTGCACTTGCAATTCTGGTTACAATGGGCATACCTTCTCTCAGTGTCATCAGGAGAAAACCACTAACTGGCCTCCTTTGGCTTACTCGAACTGCCTCATTTGTTAACAACTTAGCAATAGAACTACACTGCTAGTAAGTGACTCTCGACAATCTACAAGGGCAGAGTTTGTCTGGTTCTCGATTTTTAATTTTATCTAATATGTATATAAAAACTCTACATTTGTGTTGTTGATGTTGTTACTCTATTTTTTAAATAAAAATAATAGTAGATATGTATTTCAATAATACGCCCTTGAATTGGCTGCATTAGATAGATATGCTATGGAGCTACCTAATGCTCCGCGTTGCATCCAATTTAATATGTTTTGATACTAGGTCTCAACACGCAATCACTGTATTATTACTGTTTAAATTAATACACGCGCGTGGTTCAATACTGGTATTCAAACATTATATGTATTAAAATGCGACAACAAACAAGTTTAACTTAAATTAATGATCCTTAAAATTTGAACACATACACACAGCATTACGATATTTTTGTGGGTTTTTAATAATTGGTTACAACGAGTCTGCACTACAGCAACATTTTCGTGTCTTACTGAGCTAAATTGCATACTTTTGAAAGAATAAACGTTTACAAAGGTTTATCCTGAGCTAGACAAGGCAACACAGCACTACCCCCCCTGCTTTTGAATATCTCCGGAGCTTGAACTCCGATGCTTCATCCTTCTGGAAACGGCACGCCAATACTGCCCTTGAATCTGCTTGCTGTTGACAGAATGGAGTCGACTTGACTTTTAGTTGGCAGCTTCTTAAGGTTTAATGAAAATTGGGACTCTAAGTTATTTGGTTTTCAGTTTCGTAGCTCTGCAGGTTGTTAAACTTTTATTTACATTAAGCCAACAAACTAAAAACTCAGACACTTGTTAATCTCACTCCTACTTGTTACTAAAAAAACTAAACTTGCGTGGGTTTATTAAAAACAGCTAAAATGCGAAAGCTGGTTGCCTACAGAGACGTTATCCAATTGTTAATAACAACGCATATCATTGGCAAAATTCAAATATAACAGTGAAAGCAAAGTTAAAGTCGAACAAAATAAAAGAAAACCAAATCAAACAAAATAAAGTCAAAAATTGCACAAAGATTTCACATTCAAAATCTAATTTCCACCAAATCTTATCCCACAATGCTGAATGTGAGTGGCTCTTTGACTTGTTTTGATAAATTTTGTTAGTCTGAGAAAGAAAGCCTCTTTATAGTGTTTATTCAGTTTGATGTAACATTGGCTATAACGATACTGTAATGCCATTTTCGAGCCTATATTAAAGACATTTAAATATATATAAAATGGGGAAAACGTTATAATTATCAGAAAAATTTTAAAATCAATATATCTGTGAAATTCGCTGTTTGGAGGCTTTCTACAGGCCGTGTATATTTTTTAAGAGAATTCGGGATATGAACATTTTGCAGCCTAGGTGGATTTGAGGGTTGCAAAATTGTGAAAACTTTATAATTATCAGAAGAACCTTAAAATTAATATTTGTGTGAAATTTGCTGTTTGGAGGCTTTCTACTGGTCAATTGTATTTTAAGAGAATTTGGGATTTAGGGATTATACGGCACAGATGAATTTAGGGGTTGAAAATTTGGGAAAAAGTTATAATTATCAGAAGAATCTTAAAATGAATATTAGTGTAAAATTTGCTGTTTGGAGACATTCTACGAGTCGATTGTATTATTTAAGAGAATTCGGGGTGTGGACATTTTGCGGTAGAGGTGGATTTGGGGCTTGGAAAATGGGAAACAGCTTATAATTATCAGAAAAACCTTAAAATCAATATTTGTGTAAAATTCGCTGTTTGGAGACTTTCTACTGGTCGATTGTAAGAAAGTTTGGTATGCAGTTGTGAGGAGGGATTATCTTATTTTCTCAATTTTTAAATAAGAAAATGTGATTTTATTTTATTCTGGCTCTTTGTGAAATTGTAAATTTGGAAGGAAATAGTAAATAGCGTGTCGGATTGTATTTTTCTCTAACATGAATAATATTTCGTGGATTAAGGTCATTGCCGCGCTGCACTTGTTTGCAGAATGGTAGCGGCCACTGGCAGGGTTGGGATGTTAGTGTCAGCTGTTTGTACTAAAACTTAATGATGTTGTGTTTCCGAGCTTAGTTGATCACGGCAATAGCGAAAACTCAAATGATGAAGAACTGAAAAGACTTTGGCTGATGAAGATGGTTCGAATTTCGATGAAACAAATCTTGAAAGTAGCGAACACTCGGATCTTGAAGAGCTGCTCCGCGAACCAGAAAAATCTGGTAAAAAAACATTTAAAGGTAGCAGCCCTCGACTTGTAAACATTTCGTATTTTTTAAATTGACTGAAATCTTTAAAGCACGAAGGTACAATAACCACACCTTTGATGGTTTCTTTATTGTTTAATGTGTCTATATTTTAGGCTTTGGTTGTAATTTCTTTGATATGCACCTTATTTAGGAAAAGATGGAAGGCCTTGTCAGTGTTTTGTCATTTAAATGTGCGGTTTGTAACATTGTGCAAGTAGTAAGGACGGACGATCCAAATCAAAATGTAAATTCGAACACGTTAGCCGTTTTAGGAGCCGTATCAAGTGGAATAGGGCATAGTCAGCTATCTGAACTGTTTGCAGCATTGGCTTTCCTCAATATAATAATAATAATAATAATACGTCTTTACTAATTAAAAAGAAAATACATACATTAACCCAGTAACAAAATAAAATACTGAGCAGGGCGAAGTTCAGCTGCAGAATGAAAAAAATCTGCAGTTTCTCTACCACTTAACTCTATGTTAAAATTCCTAAATCCAGTTTTACATTGTGTTCCCTGTTCATATTTAAATTCTGAAAAGTTTATAAAACAGATAAAGATAGTACATTAGTTATTTTTGACCATTGCGTAAAAGATTATTGATCCGTGACCGAAAACAAGAAGTCGGTGTTAATTTGAGGTCTTGGGTAAGCCATTATACCATTTTGCAAAATTATAAACAAAACGGCGTTTTCTAAACTCAGAGTAGCATAATGGAATACTGATATTGCCCCTAAACCTCAAGTTTAAGTTATGTATATCTGTACGAAATGATATCTTATTATACAAATATGGAAGAGTTTTATACAAAATAATTTTACGATATAGACATGCACAATGTAATGATCTCCTATTGAACATTTTAACCATTTAACATCTTAATTTATACGTTATTTTATTATATTTTCTTATACCAAAGATAAGACCTAAGCACGCATTTTGTAGTTTTTGTAACCTGGCTTTGTCCTGTGCATCAAGACATAGTCCTTACACTACATCGCCATAATCAACTTGAGATAGAACTAGATTATTACATAAAATGGTTTTGACTTGTGTATTAAATAGGTGACGATTTACAAAATTGACTTTAAATTACAATATGCTTTTTGCATACATTTTAATATGCGTTTTTTGAAACTTAATGTCGAGTCGAGAATTACACCTAGGTTTTTCACACTGTCAACAACAGGTATTGGATTATTATTTATTTTAAAGATCATTTGACTTTTTGCTATTTCGATTTGAGCCTAATATTACCGCCGATTTTTCCCCGTTAAGCTTAAGTGCATGTTGATGCGAAATAGCAACTAGCTTTTCCAGATCTTCATTTATACGCTTATTAGCAGTAATAATGTCTTGAATATTAAGAGAAAAATAGATCTGAAGGTCATCAGCGTAAAAATGAGATGCACAAAAGTTTAACGTAGATGGGAAGTGTGAGATACAGATTTTAAATAGAAGAGGCCCAAGAATAGATTCTTGTGGAACGCCTGTTGTATTGCTGCAAAGTTTTGATAGCTTCATAGTCACTTTAACGGCTTGCGAGAGATTTGATAAATAGTTGCTTAGTAAAGAAATTGCATTTGGCAAGCAACCTATATAATGGCAGCTAGACAACAGAATATTATGGTTAATTGTGTCAAATATCTTGGAGTAATCCAACAAGATAAGAGCGGTTACTTTACCTATATCCTTAGCTGAGATAATGTACTTTGGATAATACATGTAAAATAATGCTCGGTCTGAAATCTTTCAACTCTACTGGAGGACTTACTTTTGGCACAGGTGTAACAACAGCACGTTTCTATATAATAGGAAAAACTGAATTAATGACACAGAAATTGATTAAGTGTGATATAACTGGCAAAAGAAATGCCCCCTTAAAGCACGCTTCATGAGAAAGCAAAATAAACTATGAACAATAATATGTGGAGCCGACGATCGGATGGCTTGTAATTCCCAGAATTCTTTTAAAAAGACATTCTGTTAGCTGTCTTTCACATTGTTCTAAGCTGCGGCATGCGAGGCCCCTAAATATTTACATTACATAGAGCAATCAAAATTATGACAAAGAAAATACTATACGGGGTAACATGATATAGTATACCGGTTAAAGACTTAAAAATCCTAAAAACAATTACTTGTAATCTGTCATATTTTAGGGAAAATGTCGGTAAATAAATCAGATATTTTAATGCATATTGAAAAATACTGACAATTATAGAATGAGCCAAAGATCGTCTAGCCATTCTTTTGGAAACCTGGTACGATTTTAGGTTCCTACTGAGGATGAAAAGTTTTAAGTTTGAATTTGTATTCAGAACTGTAGTGTATGCTGTTCTGAGACGGCTTCGATTAAAATCACTGTAAAATAATAAATTATTACAATAATGCTATAATAACAGCTAATGGAGCAAAAATTAACCCACCGTTACAACGGCGTCTGTCAGTTGGACCACGAAGGCAGGTAGTCCACATTTCGTATAGGTCAGTTGGACCACGAATGCCGGTCAAAAGGATTATGAGATTAAAAGATTACAGGAAGACTACAGTTTATTGTAAATTTTATATCTTAAAATAAAGCTACAAACGATACATGTTATAGCGATCGATACATGTTATAATTATTAAGAATTAGGTAAAAACTTAGAACTAACTGATTTCACAAATCTGAACCTCGACACCGTCTTCTGATTATGTTGCACAATTTTATCATTAATATAGTTTTGTTTTTTACAACTTTCGCTCCTCATTTTTTAATACCAGCATTTGCACTTTTAATTTTTACATAAATTTCAGTCTGAAAATTTAACAAAACATTTGTAAATTGAACTATGTTTGGATGACTGCTATAAAAACTCGCATTGAATCTCGAGTGAAAAGATTCACATGCTTTTGTTGTTCTGTAAATGACATTTGATTTGCAGGCCCATATTGTGGGTGGAAATAATGCGTTGTCGCTTATGTAATTATCATACAAATATCGTCGAAACTCTACTATCATTGGGCATTAAATAATACAATTCGGTAATGAAAAAATCGACTGCGTCTGTAGGTCCTAAAAACTGCATTCCAATATACACTTTTAAATGATTTCCAATAGCAGAATCTTTATTATTATACTCGGTTATCAAATTAAGAGCCTGAATTTTACGATACCAGGCTTGACATAAATGAAATCTACAGCCAACAACTCTAACATTTGGCCACATTGTACGACATGCTTTATGTATTGAAAGTTCAAAATCAATTACGATTTCTGTAGGATTTAGTACTAATCCAACTTCATTATATTTTTGTTGAACTGTTTAAAAAAAATTAAATAAGTATTAAATTTTTTATTGAAAGTTCAAAATCAATTACGATTTCTGTAGGATTTAGTACTAATCCAACTTCATGACATTTTTGTTGAACAGTTTAAAAAAAATTAAATAAGTATTACATTTTTAATTTGTCAGTAGGGCAAAAACTAACGGTACATAGTGACCGTTCTTAAAACCATGCACTGTAAATATTTGTTGGTTTTTGAATTGATATTTTGTACTGCACTATAAACTTCTTCTTTTTTTTCGGTAGCGGAGGTATAATTCTTCGTCGAGCGATATATAGGTTTCTTCTAATGCAATTAACGTCGTTGGTTCCAATTTCAGCACTGGCTCCGTTTGTTTGTAATTCCAAGTGAATTAATTTGGACGGTTTTTCAGTAATGTCCTCTACAGCCTTTCTTTTTATAGAATTGCTGAGTACTTGTCTTGCAATATTGTTATCCACACCATGATTGTGACATTCACTTTTCTCGATTATTTTGTTTTCATCCACCATATTGGTGTAAATTCTTGCTGCACATCTGCGGATGCAGCATCTCCAGCGTATTTTCCCACATTTGGAAACGTGAGCTTTCGAAAATTTATAATTGTTCACCACTAATAGTTTACAGCCCTTTTCACTAAACATCGACTGTGCAATTTCGTTTTCCATGTTTTCACAACTTTACTTTAACACTGTTTAGCACAAACTAGTAGACTTTAAAAAATAATTTTTGTGTGTACTACCCACAAGCCCGCCCCTAAAGAAGAACTACCAATTACATCTTACATCCCACTATGCTAATTACAACTACTTCTCCTAAAAGTGCATTAAAAGACCATTAACATGTTATCTTAATTCTTAATACGTTGGGTAGCAGCGTGGTCCAACTGACTGGTCATGCTAATCCCCAGGTTTCATAATGATCGGATTACCTTTGGATTCGTGGTCCAAATGACATAGGTATTTTAAAAGTTGCACTTTTCTACGGGTTGGATCTTACAGGCCCAATCTATGTAGCTAATTAATTTATTTTTAAATTATCGATGTTTTTATTTTAATGAAATTTTGAGTTAAAATCGTATATTTTTCAATCTGGAAAAAAGTTGCAGAAGCAAAGGTTGCCTTGAAATTAATTATTTATTGATTTTACACTTAAGTCACTTACTTTTTCAAAAGTTATAGGAGAAATCAAACTAAAATAATTATTATAGTAAACTAGGAACATATGGTAATTATAAAATTTACAGAAGTTGCAATTTACCAACTTTCGTTAATGCATTGAAAATGAAATTTGCTAATTTCCAAGTCTGGCATATAATATGCAAAATCTGAAAAATATACAAGGAATAGAAATTTAAAAAAAGTTTTGCAATTTCTCACATCTGTATTATTATTGTACACCTTATTATTAATTTGCAATTAAATAAAGATGTTAAATTCGATATTACATTTAATTTGTTTATATAACTTTAGATTTATTCTTTATCTAAGTCATTCTTATTATTACATTTATAGCTATTTAACTACTTTCGGCTGCATATTGGAAATTTGCGAGTTCGATACTTCAGCGTCTATTTATCAAAGCCAAACTGCATACTTTAGAGCCATGAATTGATTCGATGCATTGTCTTTGCAATTAATATATGAAGTGCATGCAATACCTAATGTTTGTTAACGAGGAATGTTAACATGACAAATATTATTACATTTCTGCAGAAACTGATGATGTCGGAATAAGTTTTACAACCCAGTCAACATTGTGTAATTATAAAATAAACATATATTTTTATTGCTATTGTACGCATTTTTATGACGTGACTAACATATATATATATATAGAGCGTGATGATTACATCTCCAAAATGCAGACCCTTTTGCAAGATAACCAGGTTTATCAACCCTTAAAAAAGGATCCCACAACGTCTATTGAGACTAGGAATAATAAGTTAATCAGAGATTTACATAATAATAATTACATAGATAACCCCACATATAAACGCTTAATTTGTCATAATTCGGTTTCTCCTAAATTGTATGGTTTACCCAAAATACACAAACCCGACACACCTTGTCGACCCATTGTGTCCTCGACACAATCTCCAGATAGAAAACTGTCCACATATCTGGCAGAGATTTTAGGGCAAGCCTTTAATGAATATAATAGTTTTCGTATCAAAGATAGTTTCGCCTTCAGCGAAAAAATTAATAATTTTCAATTACCACCTGATTACGAGATTATTTCACTAGATGTGGTTTCTCTTTTCACCAATATCCCTGTAGATTTGGTTATACAGGTTGTTGAAACCAATTGGAACTTAATAGAACCACTAACTAGTATACCCAAATCACAGTTTATTAACCTTCTTAAATTCATCTTTGACTCAACATATTTTTCCTTCAATAATAATTTTTATAAACAAATCTTTGGATCCCCAATGGGTTCAACTCTTTCCCCCATTTTGGCCGAAATCATAGTCAATACCATATATATATATATAATATTTTGTATAAGTTAAAGCCAATTCCAAAAACACAGTTCACTGTTTAATATTTTACTGTGTTCGAACTTTGCCTGCCATTAAATTACTCGGCTGGTTAAAATATGAAATGTAGTGATTTAGGGTCTAGACCACAACGGCCACTGGACACAACGGCCACACGTAATTTTGCATGGACATATCGGCCACACTGGACACAACGGCCAAAAGCGATATGTGGACACAACGGCCACCTTGGACGTATCGGCCACAGGGTTAGCTGGACACAACGGCCACTCTGGACACTACGGCCACATTTCAGACGTGGACATAACGGCCACAGTGGACACAACGGCCACTGGACACAACGCCCACACAGAATTTTTGTATGCCCATATCGGCCACAGTGGACACTTCGGCCACTTATCAGACGTGGACGCAACGGCCACACTGGACACAACGGCCACTGGACACAACGGCCACACAGAATTTTTGTATGCCCATATCGGCCACAGTGGACACTTCGGCCACTTATCAGACGTGGACACAACGGCCACACTGGACACAACGGCCACTGGACACAACGGCCACACAGAATTTTTGTATGTCCATATGGGCCACTCTGGACACGTCGCCCACATAGCAGACCTGGACACATCGGCCACCGTGGACACAACGGCCACATAGCGGACGTGGACACAACGGCCACCGTGGACACATCGGCCACATATCAGAGGGGGATAAATGCAAGGTTTGCCCGCTGACATAACTATACAAAATGAGCAAAGCCGGTCGCCTAACCCGCCTGGACTTTCCTGTACTTTAGAAAATCTATAAAAACAGAAAACGGATGGGAGTGCTCAGTTGAAATAACTAAACACATTTAAATTTGATTCAAAACAACTTCACACACCACCAAAAGTGCATCATAGTCCAGTGAAATTAGACAAAATAAAAGCAAAACTTCGGAAAAATTCCCGGAAAGCTGGATTTTGGTATGAGCCTTGATATTGTGGTTCTAAACAAAATTTCAAAAGTCCTCATCGATCCGAGTGCCGCTAAAAATTTTAAGGGGGGGCAAAGGTTACCAAAAACGGTATTTCGTGAATATCTCGTTAACGTCCACTTTTACAGAAAAAATATTAATTATCAAATGTGTAGCTTATCAAATTTATAACAATAAAGATATGACTTTTATTCGTAAAAGTAACAATTTTGGATATAATTCGATTTACAGAGTTGAAACGTGCACTCTGTTCCACACCACCTACGGGGTAGAGTACAGGGTGCGTTTTTTTCATGTGGTGTCCCCAGTAGGCATATTTTTGTTTGAAAAATGTTTATCTAAAAAAAAATATTATGAACTTGTTCATTAATCAATTTTGGATTCAAAACAGGAGTTATTAATATTCATTTTCAGACTCTATTTCAATCGGTATGCTTTCCTCTTCATCATCTTCTTCTTCTTCTTGTTCTTCTTCTTCTTGTTCTTCTGCTGTCTTCTCTATTTCCATAGATTCAGTCAGGAAACGTGATGGATCTACATCTTCAGTGGAGTCGCAAGTGTGGACGTCATTTATATCGGGTGTTACATTTAAGCAAGACTGACGAGATTTTGTTCACAACGTTGTTTATAGTGTAGTCATAGTGACGCTCTCCAAAGCACCCTACATTTATCATTCTACCCAAAATTTCTTAAATAATTTGTTATAAACGTTTGAAGAAAAAATACTATACCGGGTGTCCGTTCTCAAAGTCGAACATAGGCGATTAACATTGCATTGTACTTTTTTGCCGATTCCTGCTCGCCAATTCAACTTATAGGAAAAGTAATGGTATCAATGGAAAGATAAAATTATTACGCACCAAACGATATCAATAATAATATTCAAGATGCGATTTTTATTTTAAAATACTAATTTAAAACTTGAGAATTTTTAAATATACCATGCCTTGCTTTTCAAGTTCGATAGCATTTGTCAAACAAATTGGTAATTAGTTGGAGTAAATCAGGTATTTTCTGTCAACGTCTGTTAAAATTATCTACAGAAAAATTAATTATTTCAATGAAGAACGAGTGAATGCACTCATGTTAATTGCCTATGTTCGACTTTGAGAATGGACACCCGGTATGTTATTCGGAACAAATGTATCTTTATGTGGCTCGGCTGCAATTATCTGCCTCGCAAGCTCGGCTGATAAACAGTCCAGCCACGCCAAATAAAGTATAATTTTTGCTCCTAATAACATAATATACTATTATGCTCCTACACGAATAGCAAGCAGATGTCCCTTGAGGTTTTATGACAACGGAGGGACACTTTTCGGAGCACATTCCTTCTCTATCTAGACTACAGTGTACTATATACGTATTTCTTTCTATTTTTATGGGCTCTAGGAAATTCTGGAATATTTAAAGTCGCAACTCCAATGAGATATACATGCCATTGAGGAGTGCATCTATTCCTTACAACTCTGTAAATCGAATTATCTCCAAAACTGTTACTTTTACGTATAAAAGTTATGATATCTTTATTGTTAGAAATTTTATAAGCTACAAATTTGATAATCATTATTTTTTCTGTAAAAGTGGCCGTTAACGATATATTCACGAAATACCGTTTTTGGTGACCTTTGCCCCCCCTTAAAATTTTTAGTGGCACTCGGATCGATGAGGACTTTTGACATTTTGTTTAGAACTACAATATCAAGGCTCATACCAAAATCCAGCTTTCCGGGAATTTTTCCGAAGAACAATGTCTAATTTCTCTGGACTATCATGTTACTTGATATGCATCGCTGCTGACGTCAAATAACGCAACCATCCGACGCGCTGTGTTTTACCGTTGATCGAGGTATTTGCCAATGTTGCCTATTGTACCTCGAAAACTAAACACCCTGTATTGTTATGTGTTGATCCCATTCAGTATTAGTTACGTGCATTTCTTAATAATATGTTTATCAACACCTAGCTACTAGTTATCTATATAATTATTATTGCTTCATATTGCGTCATTTAATGCATCATAGTCTCTAGGGTATAAAATAACATAAATCCATTAATTCTGAAATCATTAATAACGCGTGATCTGTGATCACATAGCATTTATGTTTATTTTGCGAATTTTAGAAGTAGTAAGTTTTTCCATAATGTAATCTGAAGTTCGTCTTAATTATCTTCTTCTTCTTCTTCTTCTTTTATAAATAAAATTCAAAGTATGTGTGTATGTTTGGTATACAAATCCACACCGCAGCACAGATCACTTTTAAAATTCACAAACGGATACTATGGGCGTGTGGGATGGCATAGAGGTGGTCCCAGTCACTTAACTATTAACAAATATTATATCTTTGTGATATTAACCACACAAACTTCTGACAACTGTCATATTTTATTTGACTTTCTTCAAAGGTATGTATAATTTTATGAATTTAACTAAATTTTTGCAATTATTTACTTTAATCGACGTTTCCAAATCGTAAAAATATAAGTGATATACAGGGTGTATTAGAACGTGCGGCTAATAATTACCGCAAGCAATTCTACGTTGAAAAACAAGCAAAAAACTTTAACACCAATTTGGTCTTACACCAAGAGTCTTTAAATTATAAGCACTTAAAGTTTTTTTAATTTGGCAACGCTGTACAATTTAAAGCTAAGAGACATGCATTTAGTTACCCTTGATCGTATATGTTTGTGATTCTGCAATTAAATCAAGTATGTGTTTATGTTTTTCATGGATATCCTCTAAAATTATTGAAATAATAGACAAATCAAGATTGAATGCGTTTTATTTAAATTAATACTCTTTTTTGGCTACAATGGCTGTTCAAAATGAGCACCTCTAAATTCTACACATTTGGTACACCGAGTAAGAATGTTTGGTATTAGATTTTGCAGCATGTTACGATTGTGTATTTCTCTAACTGCATTATTTATCCGTTCAATAAGTCGCTCTTCGGTTTCAATTTCTACTTGATAAACATGAGCTTTTAAAAAGCCCCAAAAGAAAAAGTCTAGGACATTTATGTAAGGACTTCTTGCGGGCCATGGTATCGGAGCATCACGCCCGATCCACCGCTCTGGAAAGTTTTGATTTAACCAATCCCTAGTTTCAAGCCCGCAGTGGGCTGGAGGTCCATCTAACTGAGCCCACATATCTCTCCTGAAAAGTAACGGTACTTCTTCCAATAATCCCGGTAAATGGTTGTTAAAAAAAATTGACAACATTTTCGGCGTTTAATCGACGAGGCAAAATGTGTGGCCTTATTAGTCTATTTTCCATTATTACACACAACTGTCACATGACTGATATCATCCAATGAGAATCATGCATTTTTTGAAAATCGACCAATCCCGAACTGATTATCAGCCCGTGGGCTGCTTACCAAGCGATAAGCTCCCTAGGGATGATTATCGACCCCGTAGATGGTGTCATAATTAGAAATAGAAATGCAAGAAACAAGCAATTTGAATTTTTTGCCATTATTAGATCAATTTTAAATCATAATTCGTACACTGGTTTTGTGTAATAATCTTCAAAATATAAACGCGGGCAACACACTTACCTACATATAATTTTGCCCGTGCCAAGAGTCATCGTGCTGGTTGCCCTTAGAAAACTGCCCTCGGGACAGTTTTCATTGCAACCAGCACTCGACCCTTGGCGTGTGAAAAATGATCGGTAAGTATGTATGTCTTGCCCTTGTTATATTACTATTGATAATTCCAGCCCATACATTGACGCTGAATCTAAACTGGTGATTGATGAAAGACATAAGGGTTTTCATTGGTTCAGTGGTGTATATTGTGCATATTAAACATTCCGTTACGGGTAAATGTGGCTACATCCGTCAATAAAATGTTTTCAATGAAAACCGTGTTGACTGCGTGTTACCGTAATAACCATCTGCAGAACACCATCCGTCGCGGATAACCTTCCGGAAGCAACTCATGGACTAGCTGGAAGTGAAACGGATGTAAGAGATTTTCTCTTAACACTCGATGTACAGCAGTATGGCTAATATTAAGTCTTCGAGCTACAGAACGGGTACTTTGTCAAGGTTCGTCTTCAAATACCTTTAAGATGTTTTCTTCTATTTCGGGTTGTAATACATGTCGTGGTCGCCATCCACCAACTCCCTGCATAGGTTCTATTCTCCCTGTTTCTCTTCAGCGCCGATCTAGTCTTTCAATAACATGAGCATGAGGATTTCTCCAGTTTACATAACGTTCGGCATATAAATTTGAAGCTTGGTGACAATTACCGCCACATTCGCCTAATATCAAATACATGTCTACGTATTCAGGAAAACTGTATGCCATGTTTTTTCCCAAAACCAAAAACACAAAACTGAAGAATCAAACAAGGAACAAAGTAAGTTAGAACAATAATAACAGGGAATAACTAATAAATAATGAGTGAAGCAGGTTTTACGAAAAGAAAAGTGACTTTTACAAGTGTCAAAAATGACATTAATACATCCAGTTATGAATTTTTTATTGTTACATTTTAAAAATAAACCCACCTTATAATGCATAGTTGCAACGTCTTCCAAAACTATAAACCGCGAAGATTTTGCATTCTTAAATATTAAATTATACGTAAACTAATTGCCAAAATGTTATAATTTATATTTGATTACTTATTTTAATTGTTGAATTATGTGTTGTTGATACTATTTAAATCTATTTCTCAACCAAAGTTTGAGCATTAATAACTCCTTAACCAAAGAGTTAACCCTAAAATCGCGTGGTGTATTTATTAGCCGCATGTTTTAATACACCCTGTAAAATTAGGTATTGTATGTATTTATATTTCTTTAATATTTTGACCAATAAAGGGCCTATAGAGGCACTAACATTCGATTTATACACCCCCATAGAGAGCGCCTGAGTGAAATTCTGGCACCTAGCAAAAAAATTAAATATAGCTAATACGCAAATGCATTATAAAATCTATACAAAAACGTGTGGTCAGCTTTTTTGTAATATTTTTTTGAAAACGTTGAAATACTTAAAAATAAAAACTCCCAAAAATTTATTAAGAAACAATTAGACTTTTCTAAAAGAATAGGAAATTCCCCTCCTTTAAGGTAAACAATATGTTAAAATTCCCTGACTGTACAATTTTTCATTTTTGAATAAATAAACTGCAGTTTTTCCATGTATCTATTTATATTTGTTTATTGTAAATGAAACAAAATGTGCGTCTCGCTTGTGTGTCGCAAAACGTCAGGCGAGTCGCGTGCCTGCGGTGGTACGGCCCCTACTCGGGATCCAGGAAACCTTGTAGAATGTAGAAAAAAAATCCAAGGAAAATTGCTAGCATTTAATCATACAGGTCACTTCCATAGTTACCAATGAAATCAATAGATTAGAGCGTTTATTTTACGAGTTAACATACGAATTTGAATTAGGTACTTGCTAATAAGAAACTTTAATTTTGTTACGGGAATGTAGGTATGCAACTAAAAAGTAGCTACGTACATAGGCGTAACTTGGGTGGGGCCAGGGGGGCATTGCTTCCCCTCCCCTCCCCCCAAATTTTGATTTTAAAGTGAAGTGCAGCATTTTTTTGCAATTTAGGTTTAAAACTGTTGTGAAGTCTTGATTTTGTCCCCCCAAAGTGATGCTCCAAGTTACGCTCATGGCTACGTAGGAACAACTTGTGTGTTGTATCTTTTTTTCAGTGGCATACATTAGGATAACTTTTAATTGTCTTTTTGACAAGTAATAATTCCTATGTTAACTCGTAAAATAAATAGAAACGAAACGCTTATGTTAACTATTAAAATAAATTCCCTGTATACTCAACACTATTAATAAATTAAAATTTGACTGCTGCCCGATTCGATATCGGTATAGTAATATTTATTTATGTATCAAGGACGACAATATGGTTTTTACGGAAGAGTTTGCAATTGCTGGCCAAGGCGATAACTTTGGCAAGCAAGCAGGCGACGCCATAAAAACCAATCGATGCGCATATTAATTTTTTCTGTCATAATTTGTAAAAATTCTGTAAAAGGCTTTACCCATAACATTCCTCGTCATTGTGACAATAAATAATTTTAAAAATCAAATTAAGTTAGGAGTAAAAATATCTTCACGTTTCTAATAAATTAAATAAATTTTCAAATAAAAAACCGTTACCGGTGGTCGAATTCGAAAGGCAGGCGGACAGCGTGTGCAGCCCCAACGTGTAGTGCGATATCCTAAGTTAACGTGCAATTTCTATCTAAGCCACGGAGGACCGGCTTCTCTAATTTCTCCGTCGCAGGTATATTTAGTAACCGCTATTTTATGTCGCGTTTTTGTATTGTAAAAAATTTATTCTGTATCTATTCGCTCCCATTTTTTGTAAGAATAAAGCCTGCACTATGTACAAATTATTACTTGTATTTATTACTAAGTTGAATGAAAAATAAACACGCTGATATGTGCGACGCGCGGTTGTATTTAAGCGAAGGGTATTATTGTGGAAACTTTTTGAATTTTTTGCGACCTTATGTTTTATTTGTTGGGTTCTATTTTCGTCACGTGTAAGGCCTGATCTATGTGCAAATTACTACTTTAATCTATTTCCCACTTAACGCAAATTTAAATAAAATTTAATATTTTAAGGTGCTCACCCTGTATATATTTGTATGAAATTGCACCGGTTTCATGCGAGGTAGATATACAGGGTGATTTTTTGAAAACGATCCACCTGAGATATTTCAGAAACCAAAAGGAAATAAAAAATTTCCGAAAACAGGTACACTTATATGTCAAGGGGGAAACGGTTTGACCTATGATTCACACTTTTGACGTTTACCCCTGCGCCCCCACGAATACCTCCCCAAAAATTTTAAATGGAATGACCCATCGCGTGGTATCTCAAATGAAAGGTTATCTTATAAGGATTATGGTGATGTGTCACTTGCGCATTTTTTTTTAATTTAGCATTGAGAAATGATCAATTTTTTCAGCAATAGAGTACACCATTTTTACGGAAACCAATGTAGTATGTAGGTGAAGCTGACTAAACGGAAACAACTAGGGCCGGTTGCAGAAAGCAATGTTAAGTCTCGTGTTAGCTAACATCGCGTCAAAGTGAACAAAAACGAATCAAATCTCAAATGCTTACGGTAACTAATACATTAGTAAACAAAATTTGATGCGATTTTGTTCACTTTGACGCGATGTTAGCTAACACCAGACTTAACATTGCTTTCTGCAACCGGCCCCTAATGTGACAGTTTGTTAGACAAAACGTCAACGGCTTGCTTTCTTTTTTTTCCACTCCTACCTGATTAAAATTAGGTTTCGATAGCGCTTACCGTTCTCCTGAAGTGGCAATGATAAACTTTCTCTTAAAATGTATGAGAAAATAAAAAACGTGCGCAAGTGACACATCACCATAATCCTTATAAGATAAGCTTTCATTTGAGATACCACGCGATGGGTCATTCCATTTAAAATTTTTGGGGAGGTATTTGTGGGGGCGCAAGGGTAAACGTCAAAAGTGTGAATCATAGGTCAAGCCGTTTCCCCCTTGACATATAAGTGTACCTGTTTTCGGAAATTTTTAATTTCCTTTTGGTTTCTGAAATATCTCAGGCGGATCGTTTTCAAAAAATCACCCTGTATAATATGTATGCAAAATATCGTCTTCCTCCGACAAATAGTTTTTGAGCTATACTGCCAACAGACAGACAGACAGACAGACGGAATTAAGAACAACTCTTTTTTGCATAGTGATCGTGAAGGTCGTTTTTTTTTAACGAAAAATCGTATTGAAAGTTCCACTTTTTTAACGCACAAATCGTGAAAAAATTACACTTCTTTAACTATTTTATTGAAATGTCAATTTGACAGTTGTCAATTCCGAAGTCCTTTTCGACTAAATTTCGACCAAGAGATCACTATGCAAAAACACTACGTGTACAACATCTTTTGAAAGTCCTTTTTTTCATTCATTTGCTTGATTAACTAGGGCTTCGCCCTCGTTATCAAACTGCAAATTTATGAAAAAAGTATGACTTTCAAAACTAGTTGTATAAATTACTATTTGGTCATCTAGGGACCTTGAAACGTGAAGATCTGAAGAAATCTCGTCTTTCAGACGAGGGAAGTAATAAAAAACGAGTATATCATGAAAAATTAAGAATTTAAGCCTTTCCTTAATTAATAATTGTGAAAATGAATAGTAATGCTTGAACAGTCATGCGAATGAATAGGTCAATTGCTTGCTGAAGTAGACAATTTTTAAGGGCGAAAAAAAAGTTTAGAATCAGGTTCAACGACAATTCGATTTAAAGCTCTTTAGGGGTAGTACACCATGAAAAAGTGGGTGCGTAACCCCTCTACAGCTGAAAGTAATAAACCGATTTTCATGGAACTTTAATTAAAAGGGGTTAGGGGTTATCGACAATTCATTAAAAAAATACGATTTTCAAAAAAATCCAAAACAAGAAGCGGAAGTTAGGCATGTTTTTTTTTGTAGCATATTATTATAAGCCAAATTTTGCAGATCTGAGTAGCGGATAGGAAAGAAGACCGAAAAGTGCACACGTTTTTCTCGGACTCTCTAACTGCAAAATGGAGGCCGCAATAAATCTTTCAAAATTTTGATTTTAACGCCTCATAAGTCAAAAATGAGTTATCTGATCAGGTTTCACGACAACTTGTTTAAAAGTCCTGTTACGGTACTATATCATGAAGGAAATTCATTTTCGAAAATCTAGAAACGGTCCCAATGGCGTTTTTTCATTTTTTTTTAAAATTTTTGAAAAGTTATTACAAAAAACTGCCCACACGATTTTGTTTAAATTGTTTACATTTATTACAGCTTGGTATTAGCTACATTTTGTTTTTTTTAATGAACGCTAGAATTTCACTGTACTGCCCACTATAAGGTTTTGAAAATCGGAAATTTAAGCTCCTGTAGATCTTTTATTAGTCAAAATATGAAAATAGTTTAAATATAAAAGGTTTTCAGTAAACATCTCTGCTTTGTTCTAAATTTAAATCACTTATACAAGGTGTTTGGTTTGCACAGTAGAATAGCAAAATTTCTTATTTTAACTCAAACACATTGTATAATATTATATTTTTGTATGCACAATTTGATTCCCTATTTAATGGTATAGGGTATTCCTATACCTCAAATGCACGGCTGATTAGAAATTACCGAATTTATGAAGTTTTGCCTCTAAACATACATTCCATCCAAAGGCTGTCTGTAGCGCGTATGCAAGTACATATCAAATTCGTAGTGCTGTCTTTCTCGCTATTCTTTCAAGGGTTTTCAGTCTTGCGAGGATTTATATCGATACTGTTAAATACCAAAAAGAAATGTTAATGTTAACAAATTTTTAGTATCTTAAACTCTAAAGAGGTGCACACGGCCACTTATGTATATCTATGTCAGCGGGCAAACCTTGCATTTATCCTCCTCTGATATGTGGCCGATGTGTCCACGGTGGCCGTTGTGTCCACGTCCGCTATGTGGCCGTTGTGTCCACGGTGGCCGATGTGTCCAGGTCTGCTATGTGGGCGACGTGTCCAGAGTGGCCGATATGGACATACAAAAATTCTGTGTGGCCGTTGTGTCCAGTGGCCGTTGTGTCCAGTGTGGCCGTTGTGTCCACGTCTGATAAGTGGCCGAAGTGTCCACTGTGGCCGATATGGGCATACAAAAATTCTGTGTGGCCGTTGTGTCCAGTGGCCGTTGTGTCCAGTGTGGCCGTTGTGTCCACGTCTGATAAGTGGCCGAAGTGTCCACTGTGGCCGATATGGGCATACAAAAATTCTGTGTGGGCGTTGTGTCCAGTGGCCGTTGTGTCCACTGTGGCCGTTGTGTCCACGTCTGAAATGTGGCCGTAGTGTCCAGAGTGGCCGTCGTGTCCAGCTAACCCTGTGGCCGATACGTCCAAGGTGGCCGTTGTGTCCACATATCGCTTTTGGCCGTTGTGTCCAGTGTGGCCGATATGTCCATGCAAAATTACGTGTGGCCGTTGTGTCCAGTGGCCGTTGTGGCCAGACTCCGTGATTTACTGCATAAAATAAATGGCTGTAGGCCCCTCTTTATATTTTATTCAACTGCAATAAATTAGAAAAACGCTAGCTCTCAGTAGAATACAAGCTCTTTAATCTCAGGGTGAGTTCCGAAGTCGACTGTATTTTAAAATTGATTTGAAATTATACTAGTTATACACAATCAGTAGCTCAAATACGCGGTAGCTCAGGGTCCACAAATCTGTCAAATCACAAATCGGTTGACTAAGTACAAACAGCGGTTCATGGAAAGTTAAAACACTCGTGAAATATGAGAATTCGCAAGGTTATTATACAAAACTTCGCGCTTGGCGACAAATAACAACTTTTGTTTCTAGCAGTTACGTAAATCGGGACGTCAGACAGACGCCGTCCAAATTTTGACAATTGTTTCTGGTCGCTTCCTGCACAGCTTTAACTTCCGCCAAACCAAGGATTTTACTGACGCCTAGCTGATTGCTTAAAATGCTGCTTAGCTAGAGCCTTGGAAAGGATCTCTTCTTCTTTCACAAGGTTTGATGTCATATGCGCCTCGTTTTCGGACGCTGACACTATTTATTTAGGCTAAATCGTACCTTATAAAAACTCGCAAGAACCGCATCGGCCTCTCTGGAAATGACGCCGTTGGATTTTTTCCGCTATTTCTGGTCCCCTTGCTGCCAAATCTGCTGGAGACGTTCTTGCAGACCTGGACTCTGGCATAGACTGCTGATCTCTTGGCCCGATACTCCTCGTGGCCGTAGTCGAGGTCCGCAAAATGGAGTTGATTGACACTGGCACTTGGGCAATAAACTGGTATACCTTTTATAGTTTGGAAAACACTTTTATTATCAAAATAGAAAAATATGGAGCACAACTTTCAACAAACGGTCAAGTAATAAATTTTCAATTGTTCTCTTCCGTTATTAAATAAAAACGAATCTGGTTGCTATGAGACAATATTAACGAAAATTATGTTTGATAACTTAAAGTACAAATGGAAATAAATTTGATTACATTTTTCTTATAATCTAAGTTGTTGTCTTTTCTTACATCTAAAATTATTTCGGTAGCGCTGCGCGCACACACCTTTAATTTTAACCACTGCTCTGCTTTTGCACTAATTGTAATTTTAAATGCACTGATTTATTCGAGTTCCCCAACTCTCATTTGGTTCGTTCATATCCTGCTGCCTGCTTCTCAAATTGCTCTTTTACAATGTCCTCTTATTTGATTCTATTTTTCTTTACCTTTTAGATTTCTCACAAATTTTACTTTTATTGACATTTAATTAAAAAAACTACGTTTCTTTACACCTGCACATAGCAAACCTTTCGTGTCTATTAATTTGTTTCGGTTCGGCTTTCTATTATGCACAAACCTATTATTTTTGTTTATTTAAGAGTCAACTTCCACCTCCGTGAAAACAAGCTTTGCCTTCTGTGTTTCTTACTCAACTACTTTATTATTTCTCGCATCTCATTATCAACGCATTTACTGTTTGAATTTTTAGTTTAACATTGCAGTTACATAAAACACCCCAAGTCTGTGCTTATTGAATTGGTCCATTATGTCACACTGCTAGCAGAGTCTAGTCGTGGGCTTAATACCATTACAATGTATATACCATAAAATCGATGGTCTCTTCCTTTGTATGTATGTATCTTTGTTTGCTATCTCCTCCGAAGATACTGAACAGATTAAATTGTATGATAGCTTAAAATTTTGGTAATTTTTATACTTGGATCATAGGCCGGTTTTTATTTTCAAAAAAGATACGAAGTAGTAAAGTTTTAATTAAATCGTGTAATTAGCGAAGCGAAGCGTAGTTCGGGTGATTCACTAGTAGCAATATATATTACCATAACTATATGTTGCGGAGCCTAATTTATGCTATGTATTGTATACTTACAACGTAGTTATATTTATTTAATATTTTATTCTAATGTTATTATCATTCCTACGTTATGACAATATTTGCTATGCTTTAGCTGTTACGTTTGACTTTTTTGATTGTATTTAGTTTCAAACAAATTTTCTTCCAAGATAAATTTATGTAATTAATTTTTCCTTCAATAAATTATTCATATTAAATGTTATCAAATATTTCTAGCTCCAGCAGAACACAATTACGCTCAAAAAGGTCGGGTTCAAACATTATAAATATTGTTGGTACTTCTGAAAAGTCGTTCTGTTTAATGAAAGCTTACTTCAAAATTCATATGACATTTTCAACAATTGTAAATGTCATATTGTAATGATGCTCTTAACTAATATAAAACTTTGTAATAATATAAATAATAAATAGGGCAAATTACCACGATTTATAATTCAAATAGTTTTTAATAATTTAATAATAATAATTAATAATTCAATATCGTGTCAATCTCAGAGCTTATTAGAATGACGTTGCAATTATTTGCTTAATAGGTGGTTTACTACTCTTTGTATTTTATTCATTTGCAATTAATTAAAGTAGAGCTCCTTTCTAGCATAACATAAACCCTTTTTCAACAGGGGTAGGTTCTACAGCTAGTATTACAAATACTTTTGTGTATGACAAATTCACTAGTATGGCAATTGCTTAAATTCTTTTCTTCCAGCTTTAACCTCAACTTGACTGTAAACACAAAGATGATCAGCACATATGAAAATAGCGTAAACTGAATTCCAAACCACCAAAAATGGCAGGTAAATACAATGTAATTGATGTGACGTAATTTCCGACTGAACTGGTATTGCTTCCGTAAGTGTTGGGTAGTATCTAGATTCCGTGCAAGGATCTAGTATCTGTATCTATATACATTTAACGCGAGGAGCCTAATATCTACATCTAGATACTTTTTCGGCGTATCTTGAACATATAATACGAAAAGTTCATAATATATAATTAAAATATTATATTTTGCTTTTAAATAGAAAATATAACATAACATCTTCTTGGACGAAATATCGACATTGAAAGTGCCTGTTTAGTATTAGAAAACACTTTATATAATTAACAGCGGTTACAGATATTTAGCTACCTAGAATTTTATATAGCGTAACAATGTAATGCCTGAGTAAATCTTGAAATACTGGTTGATCTATGTTTTGATCCGACTTGTGCTTGACAGGTGACAGCAACAATTTTAGGTGCTTAGCCATGATGTTACCTTCTCTGCATTTTGTCTATTTTGACTAAAGTGGTCTATGATTGTGGAAACACAAACACAAACATTTCACAAAAAGCATGAGTGGTAACGAAAGTGATTTTATTGATGTACCTACCAGTGATTTTGGGTGGCGAATTAAAATAAAACCTTTTAAAACATTTTGGGAAACATTCAAAAGCACGTACGAGTTGCTTTTGTAAAATAGCTTTAAATAGTTTACACAACTATGTAAAAATAAAAATATTATTGCTTCTATTTACTTCACTTTTTTTGTAATAATTTTCTAATAGGAATAATAACTTATTTATCTATTTTAACGTCCGTTATTCTAACGTTCGTGTAACTGCTGTCTTGGTAGCCAAATTGTGAGTCTGCAATTGCTTTTTGTAAAATTGTAGAAAACATTATTTTAGAATATACCTACATGGATATAAATACATTTGAAAATTATGTATCTGTATCTAGATACCTTTCTAACGATGTATTTTATAACTGTACCCAGATACCATTTTTGAGCTTTATCTGTATCTGTATCTACATACAAATGAAGAGTAAATTACCCAACACTGGTTTCAGTGACGTAAACCCACGCTCGACGTGCATTTGTTCTATTTCCGGCAGATCTTGCAAAATCGGCTTCAAACCACAAATTCGAGAGACGCTATCTCGATTACCCGAACCTGGATGAATCTCCGTAGCTGGGACCACTTTCACGATTTCGTACGATGTGTGATCTTGACGAAACCCAAAAATTCTGGGCCTATTGCAACGTGTTCTGTGTGAATTTGTACCTTGAACGGCGAGCTTCGTACACTGGATACATTTTTTAGTAACGCAACAGCAATTACACACTTGGTGACGGCTCTCACCAAATTTCTACACCCAGGCACTCATGAAGGTCTACTCCAAGCGTAGCGCATACGATTCTTGCTGCCCAATACCTCCCAGTAGTCGAGAAGGGGCTCCGAAGTTGATCGCACTTGGTTGATACCTTGGAGATCTGATGGCCACTCACTGGGCTGTCGTATTAGAATAAAAATTACACTGGTGAATACAAAAAAAAAACACTTTTAGCTGACACAAATAACTTTTTTAATAGCAATTTTATAAAAACTGGGAGTATCTTCTGCACCCGAAATAAAAGTTACAAGCTCGTTTTCTATATTAAATAATTGACTGTCTCGTTACCTAGTAACCTAGATTTACAATTGTTCTACGAAGGTGAGTTTTGATATCATGTTATAACTTATGAACTATAGTTTTGATATACTGTTTTTGCTTATATACAAAACTGTATTTTCTTGGGAATTGTCACTTTTACATTTTAAAACTCTGTTTTTTAAACATTTCAGTTTTAAATGCACTGTTTCACATGTTTATTTTAACACTGCACGATGTCTGTTTTCCTTGGCAGGCAGCCTAATTGTTCTATGTAATCTTTACTTCCTCGTGCTGCTTTTCACTGTCTCCTTACCTTTGAGTTGCCTTGCCGTTTGCTGGCAATACAAACTTTTGGTGATAACGCTCATATAATTTTTGTAACTACCCAAACTATCTCTGTATTATATTAAAATTCATATTATTCTATTGATTTCTCCCAACGCAAACCTGTCAGCACCATGAATTAAGCTGCGTTTGCCATTCCTAACATCAATTATTAATAACACGCTAAACGTAACCCTTCTGAATCTTGCTCTATCTAATGTCAACCTTTCTCACTCCAATTATAATTACTGCTACTCTTCTCAAGTGCATTTATTAGTGTAAAATTACTGACTTTCTTGCAATAAATAAAATATTTATTTCTGTGCTCATTTTGAAATTTTTCCATTTTTGTGTTAGTTAGGCAACCAGAATTGCCGTGGGCAGTAAACCATTGCAGTATACAGTGTGTCCCAGAATTGATGTTACAAGAGGCGAGATGGATTAAAAATGTTTGAATTTTATTTTAAGATTCTGGGATTAGGTCCTGCCTGGTCTGAAGAGAATTTTATAGATAATCTCAGCTTCTGAAAAAACAAGTCGGCTTCGACAGTGAAGCGAAAACTATTTTCTTTTCAGGTAAACTACTTTTTTTGTTCATGATACGGCAACATGTTACCAATAAAAGTTGTTCAGAATGATAAACTATGGTCCTATACAAAATTTCATAAAGATATACCTACTTAGATTAAACTATCATTTTTAATAACTACCATTAATTTATTTTGGTAATTTCAAAAAATTACGGTTTAATATGAGTAGGTAGATCATCCTGAAATTTTACATAGGGCCATAATTTATCGTTATGAACAACTTTTCCTGGTAAAATTTTACCGTATCATGAACAAAAAGGGTAATTTACCCGAAAAAAAATAGTTTTCGCTTCACTGTCAAAGCCGACTTGTTTTTTCAAAAACTGAAAATATTCTTCAAATTCTCTTCAGACCAAGCGGGACTTAATCTCACAATCTTAAAATAAAATTCAAAAATGTTTAGTTCAGCGCACTTCTTGCAACATCAATCCTGGGACACAGTGTATATTGTAAAAGTGGACAGTCAATCAAAAACACATATTTGTTGCAATACCTGTGATTCAATAAACATGAAAAAAGTAAGTAGTGCTTTTTTAATTACTTCGCTTCACTCTTTTAATGCTTTAGTATTAGTTCTTTCAATAAATACTTGCAGCTGTCACCCGTCCAAAGAACTCGATCTGCCTTTTCACTGATCCAAATGTATTCCATCTGCTTCCGTTTTCCTAATCTGCGGCCTAACCCCAGTATAGATGAAATCAACTACCAGTAACTGCAAACGTCCTCCCAATTATAACAGGATCATTGTTACTTCTACCACAAGCCCACCAAGATCCACTAGCAGTAACTGCAATGTCTCCTTTCCAAAGCTCAGCTCAGCTGTCGACAACCCAGTAACACGAATCTCGATAAGGTCCAACTCACAAGACGTATACAAGAATAAGAAGCTCGACGAAATACAATACCACTAAATGCAATGCCCGTTATCCAATTTAAATAATGTAATTAGTTAACAATAAACTCAGTACTGCACCCAATTCCAGAATAGTATATTAAAATACAAGTTGCAGAAAACAGGAATTTGAAATTCCGAAACGAGCCGCGTAGCTGTGAGTTGACGAACAAATGAGTGCTTGAAGGACCTTCTGCAACGAGTGTTTTACACTATTTTTTCTATTTTGCCGCTTTATATCATTTTATAAATAAAAATGTTTTCTATTTTGAGGTTATATGACGTCATCCGGGTGCTGGAAGAAAGTTATTCTAAACGCAAAACAGAAAAATTACTTATATATATTGTAGCAGTTGAACTTATGGTACTCCTACCATACACATACTTCTTCATAACTTCACCATATAGTCTTTTAAAAATTACTTTTTTTCTCTTCTAGCCAATTTTATATTATGTATACCCTTTTATATACTAAAAAGATTAAAAATCAACACATAAAGGGTTTATTTTTAAAATATTAGACTTTTATAAAGTAGTATTACATGTTTTCTATAATCAAAATTTAATGTACGTAAATAATAATATTCTCTATACTGATATATTTTATGCAAATTTTTAAAGTTTAACACTACTAGGTAATATGTTATTGCATTTATTCAATACCTTACACATTGAATGATTTCTTCAAATAAGTATTTGATATTAACTTTACACTTTAATTCAGGTAATATTTAATTTATATGTTAGAATCTTTCTGTTTCTTATTTTGAATATTGTTCGACTGAATTTAAAACTCTAATCCATTATTTTACCAAATACACATGTTAATAATGATGATATTCTTTTCAATACTTAAATTCATCTTTGTATTTTAATAACGAAATATTTTAATAATTTTGTTACATAATATCAGACAATTAAACTATTTTTACCAAATAAATTAGCATTCTTATGATAACCATTACAATATATTGTAATGGTATTAAGCCCACGACTTGAATCTGCTAGCAGTGCAACACAATTAACCGATTAAATAAGCACAGAGGTGGGGTGTTTCCTGTAACTGCAATGTTAAACTAAAATTAAAATATTAAATGCATTGACAATGAGATGCGAGAAATAGTAAAGTAGTTGAGTAAGAAACGCAAAAGTAAAGCTTATTTTCAGAGGAGTCGAAATTGACTTTTAAATAAATAAAAGTAATAGGTTTGTGCATAATGTGAAGCCGAACCGAAAAAAATTAATAGACACAAAAAGGTTTGCTATATGCATGTTAAAAGAAGCGTAGTTTTCAATAAAGCCAACCAAAGTGAAAATTGTGAGGAATCTAAAAAGATAAAGTAAGCAAGAATCAAATAACAGGACATTGCAAAAGAGATATTTGAGAAGCAGGCAACAGGGCAGGAAGAAAGCAAATTAAAAGTGGTGAACCCTAATAAATCAGTGCATTTAAAATTACAAAGCAGAACAGTGGCTAAAACGAAAATATTAAAACGTTCGTGAGTGTAACGCCATAAGACATTATTAATTATAAGAAAAAGACAATATTTTAGAATTAAAGGAATTTGTAAATATTAATTAAGTAGTAAAATTTTCTTCCATTTTGTACCATTGTTTATCAAACCTTACTTCCGATAATATTTTTACTTAGCAACTAGATGCGATATTGTTTAATAACGAGGAGAATAATTGAATAAAAGTTACTTGGCAGTTTGTTAAAATTTGTGCTCTACTTTTAATACAGAATTTTTATAATAAACGTGTTTTACCAGTTACAAAAGGTGTACCATTTTAATCCTCAAGTATCAAAGTATATGTGGGCGTATTTTCATAAAGTTCCGCAACGAAAATTGTAAGAATTCGACAATCTCATCTACGAAGACATCGGTGCCGATCAGCAAAATTTTTCCATCTTTGACTACGGCCAGCATCAGTATCAGAGCCAAGAGATCGGCAGTCCAGGGCATCGTACGAGACTGCAAAAACATCTCCACCAGATTTGGCAGCAAGGGGAGCAGTGATAGCTGAGAAAATCCAACTGCGTCATCTCCAGAGCAGCATCGGTGCAGTTCGACCAGATTCTAAGGTACGAAATTAGTCTAATAATTAGTGTCAGCGTCCGAAAAACGAGTTGCATAAGAGATCAAACCTTACTGAAGAATATGAGATCATTTCCAAGGCTTCACCTAAGCCGTATATCCATTAATTAGCAAGGCGTCATCAAAATCCGTGGTTTGGCGAAACTACGAGGCTGCCACAGAAAGCGACTAGAAACAATTGCAATTAGACGGCGTCTGTCCTACGTCACGTAACACGTCACTGCTAAAACAAAAGTTGTTATTTGTCACCAAGCGCGAATAATTTGAATATTTACCTTGCAAATTCTCATATTTTCACGAGTATTTAAACTTTTAAAAGACCGCTGTTTGCGCGAGGCAACCATTTTGTGATTTAACAATTTGTGAACATCGAACTAACGCGTATTTGAGCTACTGGCTTGAAATAGTACAATTCAGATCAAATTAAATTACAGTTGACTTCGGAACCTACCTGAGAGGGAGCTTGTCTTTTACCGAGAGCTAGCATTTTTAAATAATTGCAGTTAAATAAAGTATAAAGAGAGGCATACAATCATTTATTTTGTGCAGTAAATAAGTATATTTCATATTTTAACCAGCCTAGTAATTTACTGACAGTCAAAGTTTGAGCACAGTAAAATATAAAACAGTGAATTGTGTACTGGATTTGCCTTACTTTAACTTATCAAATATTTAAATTAATTAATTAACCAGATAAGTAGAGGTTTCCATTGCAATATATAATTCTTTCCTGAAAAATGTTAATCATAATTTTGTCACCGTTTGCAAAAAAGGCACAGAGTTAAGATTTTGCATCTGCTGTGCTTACTTATCGATTAAAACTACGAAAACCGTCCTTGATTTAAGAGCTTTCAACTTGTTTGGCATCATAGACAACCACCAGTTTCAGCAACGACAAGTAAAACGTGCATTTTGAAGTCGAAATGGTTAACTTTAAAAAGACAAACAGAACCTTTGCAATTATAAAGTTTCTTTACTTATTTCTCTAGTTATTATTACTAAACTTTTCTTGAGAGTATTTCGCAACATCATTAATTTCAAAATATAATGTGAAGAATATAGTACTTTTGCTACATTGTATCCTTAAAGAGTATAACGGCGACTTTGTGTCACACACAGAAAAACTAAAACAATTATCTATTGTCAACAGCATAACTCAATGTTTATAACTTTAGCCCGGAAGTGTATGCTACGCTGAAGAATTCATGACTCCAAATAATCCAACAAAGATTATGTTATTTTGGCCCAAGTATAATATCGGCGAGCACGCCTATGAACTCTTCTCGTCAATAGAGACGTCGCGTGAAGTACAGACCGGCAACCCTGTCTGGGATATAAGAGTAAGCTGGGAACAGACAAAAAACTAGTCGTGTGTTAATGGGCAATCCCGATCAGGTAGTTTTACCCAATTTTTACCTTGAAGCTTCGCCGGTATTTCTCAACTTTTAAGCTGCTTATATTAGTTGGAGGGCGCCGTTGTCGGTAATTAGGTCCCGTCTGACTCCAACGATCGATTAAGTTCGGATCCTATTCTGGAATTCGCTCAAAATTTGAATGCGATTTCTTGGAGTTTCTTCAATGCCACTGAATTCCCATCCTCGTAGGTCAGCTTGCATAGCCAGTTTTCAGCGTCTCTGCCGTCTAAGTGAAATTCTTCGTGGGACAGTCGTGTCTCAAGTCAGATTCCAAGATTTCTGCCGCGAGAACGTTCCACCCCCAGGGCTGGTGCTTACAGCAGAGAAACCTTTGGGAGTCGGAGCCCCGGAAACGTCGTCACTTTAAGCTGTAGATTCACTTTATCGGTATCGTTACATTTGCATTGCGTTATAATTACTTCTTTTCTCTATAATTTGAGCATGTAATTCATTTCCTGCAGCGTCGTAGCGATAACAAGCATATTCTTCGTATTTAGAATAGAAAGTGATAGTGTGTGTGTTTACGCAAGTGTTCGCCTCACGGGCACAAGTTTCGAGCCTCTCTCCACACAGGAAAGATGTGAGCATTGTTTATGCGTCGGCTAGACTGCGACCACCCTCATAGGGTCCATGCAACATCAGCAAACTGTAATTTTAAATTAAAAAGTATAGCTGGCGGTGAATTCAGTGTGTTAATTAAAAGCTACGTTAACGTTAGTCCAGGTAATATGTATCCAGCAGTGAAATTGCAACTGCTTGTAATTATATCTGAGATTATTAGATAAACCATAGTTAGATAAATTACACTCGGAATGAAGAGAAATAGTTTCGACTGTTACGCTAAATTGTTGTATTAATTTTATCCCAAGTAAAATTTTCGAGTCCACGCCGGTGGTTGTGGGTCTGGATACTGGATGAAAAATCAACTCGAACGATGCTGACAGAAAAAAAGAAACTGAGCAAGCTGCTGCACGTATCATACCGCAAGGTGTTAGTAACTGGTTTAAGCCTTTGAAGTGTGGACGTTCCTTGAAAATACCTTGGGCCATCAAAGATTTACTTATTCAGATAAAACTATGCTGGCTCTGGTCTCACTCCAATGTTGACGGATCTGCAGCGTCTGCGCTAAAGTTTCTAGCCTGGGCGACGAGCCAAATTTGTCGACGGATTCTTGGGGTCATCATTCGCAGCCTCCCAGGTTTCCCTTAGAAGTACGGTCTCAAAAATATGCATTTATGAAACTAGTGGGCGCCGCCAGATTTTCATAATTTGCTGTCGTTTATATTACTGCATTAAGCTATAGGCACCCATGTACTGTGTGTGTACTTCAAGCATTCATGTCATCATTGTTGTCATCTTTCATCTTAGGTACGATATGTACAACGCTGTTGATTAAAAATTACATTTCTGCTGTTTATGTATGAAAAATTGGTAATCATTCTCCTAACGGTTACAAAGTCATTTCTTTCTGATTAACAGAGGCCAGTCTTTCAAAATACTTCTGTACACATTTTAGGAAATTTTACGGTAGCCTGATAACCGGCCTACCTCGGTTGTCCGCTCAGAACATTACGGTAATACTGAGTTGGAAGTCCCCCCACAGACATATCCAGGTAAAAGAAAGCAACCCAGTGGCGCCTAACAAACAATCATAATTATTTTCTATTTGTCTACCGAATTAATGTTATACATTATCACCGGCGTTTCCAGAGTGTAACCAACTTTCCATCCTCGTAAGTGTTTCTTGGCGTCTGTTACATGTCGTCAATTAATTTTTAGGTGTAACAAGATGGTTAAGAGCAGATTTATTAGTTTTTCAAATAAACTAGTTTTACAGACCATTATGAAGCACCCATTAGCCTACTGGACATTCATAGCTTAGGAGTCAAGAAAATATAAGACTATTTTGAAAGCAACGGAACTCGCTAGAATTGTCAACGATTGCCCTTGGAGGAGTAACCGGAAATGTAGTTTCACTACCACGTGAAAAAAGTATTCGCGTAAGTAGAATAAACCACTTGCTGTTAATAAAGGACTCCGACAAGGCTGCTGCATATCTCCCACTCTTTTCAAAAAATATATAAAAAGAGCTTTGAAACAATGGAAACGAAAATGCTCAGGTATGGGCATAGAGCTAGAACATACAACCATCTGTACATTGCAATTCGCTGACGACCAGGCGGTTATCGCTGGAGATAAAGAAGACCTGGAGTATATGGCCAGAAAGTTAAAAGAAACATATAACGAGTGAGGCCTCGACATAAATATGCAAAAAACAAAATATTTGTGTGTGGATATAAATCAAAGTAACTTAATGCTTGAAGGATTAGACGAAATAGAATGCTGTAGAGAATACAAATATCTCGGAATACTATTTGACAAAAGTGGAACAGGCGATAAAGAAATTCAATCGAGGATAGTACTAGCAAGAAAAGGAATATCATGTCTAAATGGAATCCTATTGAATAATAACTTAACAAAACACAGAAAATATAACATCTACAACGCAATGATAAAGAGCAGTTTGTTATACGGGGCCGAAACGTGGAGAATTACAGAAAAGAACAAGAAAAAGACAGAAGCAACAGAGATGGATGCTTTAAGACGATCTGCAGAAATTTTACGTAGAGATGTGAGAGAGTGAGAAATGAAGTGATGCGACAACAAATGAGTGTACAAGATACAATTATGAAAGACATTGAAAGATTGCAACTTATATAGTATGGTCATGTGGATGACGGAAGAAAGGCTACCTAAACAAGTATAAAATGGATACCTCACCAATGCCGTAAAATGGGAAGACCAAAAAGAAACTGGAATGAGGGAATAAGAAAAGCGATGAGCGACCGCAATTTACAGGATACAAGGTGATTTTTTGAAAACGATCCGCCTGAGATATTTCAGAAACCAAAAGGAAATTAAAAATTTTCGAAAACAAGGTCCATCAACTAATGTGACAGTTTGTTAGACAAAACGTCAACGGCTTGCTTTCTTTTTTTTCCAAGCCTAATTGATTCAAATTAGGTTTCGATAGCGCTTACATTTCTCCTGAAGTGGCAATGATAAACTTTCTCATAAAATGTATGAGAAAATAAAAAACGTGGGCAAGTGACACATCACCATAATCCTTATAAGATAAGCTTTTATTTGAGATACCACGCGATGGGGTATTCCATTTAAAATTTTTGGAAAGGTATTCGTGGGGGCGCAGGGGTAAACGTCAAAAGTGTGAATCATAGGTCAAACCGTTTCCCCCTTGACACGTAAGTGGACCTGCTTTCGGAAGTTTTTAATTTCCTTTTGGTTTCTGAAATATCTGAATCGTTTTCAAAAAATCACCCTGTATATATAGAATAAAATATTAGTCTTAACTTACTTTACTATTTTACGCTACAGTCCTTGAAGGACTTTGCTCTCTTTGATGATTTTGCTTATTTTGTGTTAGCCATCGTCTTTCGCCTGAATCTCTTTAGCTTCATTTGGCGCAGGTCTTCTTCAACGTCATCCAGCCAGCGCTTTCTGGGTTTTTCACTCATTCTTCATCCTTCCGGTCGTCTTGCTAATACTCTTCTAACTGCTTAACCAATCACTAGCTACACGTCGCTCAAATTCAATCTGGGATAAGTATTTCGAAACCCTTCTCGCCGTGTTTTAGCGAAGCCACCCATGAGTTGTATGCCATTTTAATCTGTGATTATATACTGTGATTAGGACTACTTGGATACAATTGCCGGCCTGCTAGTCAGGAAGACGGCGTGCAGCTCTTTAAGTGCTAACAAAAGTCCCGGGTGGTGTAGCTTGAACAAGCGTCCACGTTCGATCAGTAGAGTTAAGCAACGTTCTTTCTGGTCAGAAATTGGATGGAAGTTTCACGGCTGCTTCTCTCGGCGCCTCGTGGTACGGCTGCCACGAAAATAAAATGTACCGCGATGCCTATAATTAGCCTAACAGCTGTTGGCTATGTACAAAATAAAATAAAATAAAATAAACTAAAATAAATGATTATAACCATAGCCCTCTCTAAAGAAGGCCGTGTTCCTTGAAATATGGCAACAGCGCGCAGACGGCCTACGACTAAACAGCTGATTCGTGTGCGGTGTGCAATTCTACGTTGTGGATTTACTTTCTGTGTGTTATATTCATTAATACAAAGATTATTGCCTGGTTTATTTGATACTAGCAAGATGCCCGTTCTTCGTACGGACTGCAAACGTTTGCTTTTTCCTAAATCTTAAATTAATTTTAGAGTTCCCTCTCGTCGCTCACATAATACGCTAAACCAACAAATGCCGCAAAACGATTTTGTAGGTAAAAGAGAAATAATATTCTATCGAAAAAACTTCTCGAGCACTCTTTTATGCTTCATGTACCCCTTGGAAATGTGTATGTAATTGTTGTAACCTTGTATATATTTGATAAAACTATGATTGAAGTATAACAGTGAGAATAGATAACATTTTAAAATGTTTGTACAAACTAAATGATGATCTAGGTATATGCCAAAACATAATGTTTTAACTCAACAAACACACAAGATATAAAGGGTTCTATAATTCATCCCTAATCCAGATTCGCACCTTTAGGTGTTGATTAGGGCAAGTAAACGCCAAGAAGATATCTCATCGAACCTAAGAGATATTGGAATGTATATACAAATAACGGGGGTTAATTATAACATTACAGTAAAAGAAGTTCTAGAAAAACAGAAAAACAGTTACGAACTAAAAGCCTTCTTGGCAGACGATCTTCTCAATATGAAAATGTATCTTTATGTATAAATCAAATAGAAAAAAATCTTTGCTTTCCGGTGTTACTGAGCTTAATCAAGAATATCATAATGATAAAATAATTGATGACGCATTTTCAGAAACTTTAAATAATAAAAGTAATTTTAAAGTTGATCAATTGGCTATGATTTATGATTGTGGTTTTTCTGTTTTTAAGGTGTCAAAACAAATTATTTAGTTGCAATGAATGTTAAAATTAATTAACAATAGTAAAAATTGTTTTGATAATGACTATTTTCGACAATTAGACAGAGGAAGTTTATGTGTACCATCAAATTTTGTCTTAGCTGTACGCACCATTGTTATAAGTACCTATAATACAAGCTTTAGTTTCAGATACAATTGCGTCCCTGTTTTTGAAATCTGAAAAAAACTATTTTTTGTAGATTAAGTTTTTCAGCAATTTCTGCTAATAAGGACGCAAACAGTATTGTGCAAGATTCTTGTGTCTGTGCTAATTTCAATTGGGTATTAGTTCAACATATGATGTCTACCATAGCAAAAATTCTATTAAATAATTACTTGAAAGTAGGATCGTACAAATTGTCACAAAAAAGGGTCAACCTCTAAATTAAATAAAACAAAAATTGGATATTTTGTCGTAGGAATTATTTTATCTCTATTAATTTAAACGTGTTTTGTATACTAACTGTCTAATAAAACTATTTCTGGTTATGTTTTATTTGTTTTGTGGTGCTGTCACCCATTCTTATATCAACATCTCATGTCCACGTTCACGGATTCATCGGCCGTCGGCTTTTAGGCGATGCGCTGTTGCCATATTGTGAGGCCCCGGTCTTCTTTAGAGAGGGCTATGTTATTACCCAAAAGGGCGCCAACGAATCTTTACAAAATAACGACAAGTGTATTCAGGCATTCAACTGAGAGTTCTTAAATTCAAGTAGCACATAATTTCCTGCAAGATAAGCTCAAATCACGCACAGGTGGCAGTAACAAATAATAATAGCAAAAAGCTAATATGTTTGTTTTGTTTGTGAGAATTAGCAAGCAAATCGATCAGAAGCTAACAACCTTTACTCGTTGCGAAACTTATTAATCTTTCCACTTTGTCGTTTTTTTCATTACATAAACTGTGCATACCGATGGTTGGCTTAAAAACACCTTCTTTTCTTATCTGGAGTTCAAGTAGCCCAGCAAGATTTTAACATCGTGTTGTGGTGCTTTATCGTGCATTATTTCAAATTCTTCATAAAACTGATTTATTATTTCTTCGTCGGCATCCTCCGTTGGTGCATGTACATATATCATTGTTATATTGAAAAACGTAGCTTTAATTCGCACGCTTCTATTTGTGTCATGCTTTTGGTCACTATAAAGCCCGTTCCGAATGTTTCCTCCACTGCAAGATATTATGTGGCTTCCAACGTCCTTCATATTTTTGCTTATCCGCCTTACTTCTTGCAATGCACACATACTAACTTTATAATTCGTTAGTTGCTTCTTCAGCCTCGTCAAGGTACCTGGTCTATGTAAAGATAGAACATTCCATGTTGAAAACCTTAAATCTCTGTCAAAAATTCGTTGTTCAGGTCTTCGTCGTGTAGCTGGCCAACTATCATCATCATAAGGATTCTTAACAAAGTTTTTTACAGGAGGGGGGGGGTTATTAACCCCAGAGAGGTTATTAGCCTCACGCCCAACCTTTTCAGTCGCCTCTTCCGACAGGCTGGGATACCGTGGGTCAATTCTATCCCCAACTTGCAGGGGGTAAAATATTATCCAGGAGTGAACTTTGGTGGCTTAAAATTGATGCAGATGTGGAATATTGTGTATTGAGATGTAAATTCTATAATCTGCATCTAAACAAATATCTGTTCCATATACGCTATAACCAAAAACTTCACGAGGTTAGTAAAGGGTGCACATAGATTTCCTGTATTTTTTAAAATACAACCTGTTCATTCATGGGAAATGGTTGGTTGCGTACATTATGTCCAGATGGGCTAATGTTTTAGAATATCGAAAGAACTAGTCTCCAAAGACGGTCTTCCAAGGATTTGGCAGGTCAAATGGAATTGAAATTTGTCCCCACTGTTATATCCATGTTCAAATGAACTATCTAAGAAGCAAGTAGTGACTATAAAAGTGGTTAACAGAGGGTGTAAATTGGGAGCAGACATATAGTCAATAAGTTGTATAACTATGACAAGACTTTTTGTTCGAATTTAGCTGAGATGTTTTTTATCCACTTAAAATATTTTAGAATGTTAGGTGTAAGAACAGCCATGCTAAACTGCACTTTGTATTTTGTGTATTATTATTCAGAATAAAAAGTTATTATTATTATTATAAAACTGCAAGAACAGTTTTTAAAAAATCTGAAGAAGTCTTGGCGTATACCCAAAATAAAACGAATTTCAATTGCAAAAGAGAGTCATAAAGCAACTGAGTGAAGTAACATATTTGGTAATAACTGACGGCAAGATAAAGCTTACGTATGCTGACTGATTGCAAAGAAGTCACCTGCAGTCTGAAATCCCTAATCAATATAATGTATCAGCACCAAATCCAATTAGGACAAACTTTGATGCCAGTAAAAAATCAGTAGAAAACCTTGCAAAGGTACTGCTATACCCAGGAAATGCAGTGAAAATAAAAAAGCCCAATAGTGAAACGCCTAAGTGCAATTCTATCCCAGTTTCGGAAGTTATACGTCGCGTCGTAGTGTTAAGACTACTGAGCGTTCGCAGAGTGTAAATCTCTAATTTATTACTTGATAAGAAATTTAGAAAAGAAATACGCGTCCTATATTTTAAAACCAGTTTTGCACTCTAGTATAAGGCAAGCACACATTGTAGGACAAGGCAATTTTCATATAAAGCAGAATATTTATTGAAATATAATTTTAACGAAATCCATACATTTTCATACATCGTTAGACTTCACAATCTGCAATATAAGTACATTTGGAAAACGTAGAAAAATAATACTTGACGCTCAAATTAATCTTACATATTAATAAATACATATCTTTAGAATGGGTCTTTAGAATTTCATGGTCAGTTAGAGGAGAGGCTAGATATAGAACAAAAAAAATGTAGAATGTAAATCCTCAACTTAATATGTGACTTTAGTAACAAGAAGGTACAAGCTGACCAGAGCAAATGCAAAGATGAAAACATATTTTAGTTATATCAATTGCCACATCTTCAGAATCTATATTTATTCTGCTGTAATAAAGAACTATTTCAAATTTCAAATAAATACCAGATATTTCAAGAAACTAAAGAAAGCTGGTGTTAGGGAAAACATATGCAGTCCACCCATTAGACTGTTGCAGTGGTTAAATAGTGAGGATTATTTGCTCTACCTTCATTTTTTGTTCCATGTCAGTAACAACTACCACAGATAAAGCAGCTGCAACATACAAAAATAGGAAACATTTCTCATGCGTTTCTTTAAGTCTTAGAACGTCTAACATATATACAGAAACGATAAGCACCATCATGCCACTGAATTTTTACAATCAAAACCCCCATTGACCCATTTCCTCCAATACCGACCGATGGAACTGCCTAGCAGCATAATCACTTTTAATCCAGTAGGGGATCTTCAGTCAGGTTGTGCCAGCACTCGTGCCGATGGTCGGGGTAGCGTATCATATCAAGCCAGTGCTTCAGTCTTTGTCCCTTGGACCCCAGGCCGCCCAGGACCAACCCTCCCAAATAGTCGTTGCTCTTTCCGTAGTCCTTGTCCCACACAGTAATGTAAAGGCTCTGCGTCGACAGCTCAGTAGGCCTGGTCTCGAAAGGAAACTCCTCGTTGAATATCGGGTTCAAGTTCTTCCACTTTATGGTGGTCTTGTGCTTCTTGTGGTATGGGTCTGGACGTAAGTGCCTGAATTAAATACTTTGATATAACTGGTATAGCTGATAAAGCTTTAATGGCCTACAATCGACTTCTAAGTTACTTACAATTTTACAAATGGATCTGAGAAGCCATTATTGTCCATGGGCAGCAGATTTGTGCACTTGACCACCCCCACCAGTAGAGATCGTTTCTTGGTGCTATAGCACAATGACAACAAAATTTGACCACGAGACCACAAGTCGTCGAACCATTGGTTCATTTCTGGCGATGGCAGTGGTCCTTTTTGTTCTACTCTCAGTTTCTCTAATGGCACTCGTAACTGAAATAAAATAAGCTACTTATATGAATTACTCAGGTCCAAAATAGCTTCCAAATGAATTCCTCAAGGTAAAACAAAGTAAAAGAGAAGTTGTAATTCCAATAAAATCCACTACTAGATTGGCGTACTCACATAAACTGTATTTTGAACTTTCAGCTTGGCAAGGGGAATCCTCGCCTCGCCCATGTAGTCGTGGCCGTATTTGTCATCGTCCAGCACCAAGACGTGAAGAGACTTCCTGACCAGATCCTCCTCGCTAATCTCGTAGAACGTTAGGTTCTCGTTAAACTCCGGATTCCTCGTCTTGTGGACAGTTTTCGTTCTCAGCCTTGTGTATGTCTTGGCGTCAGGGAGGATATTGAGCTTGCAGAAGGGATCGGCGAGGCCGTTGATGTCCATCGAGATTAAGTTCTTCGCCCTGTATACTGCGCAGTGCAAAGTCATGTTCAAGGGGTCGTACGTCAGTGACAACTCCATGATGCCCATCGACGCGTCCGCCATCTTACGTTCGTCGTTTGAGCTCTGAAATGGAGAGAAATTATTAGCCTTGTTTAACTGTGTTATCATACATAGCTTACGGTTAAGTGTGTTTGCAAATACAAGCTAATATGTTGCAATAACTTGACAATAATGCTAGAAAAGTATCTTAATTAAGCATGATATAGTAATATACATTCTATAGAAATAACAAGAGCCTTGCGAGATATCAGCTCCAAATTGCAATAGCTTTTTATTGTACAAACATAGAAATTACATTTATTAGCTCTAGTAGCAATAATGAAAGCTAGAAAATTAAATTACATTAAATATTAACTAGTGCATCCATATAGTATTAAGGTGCAATAATTTTTAAATTAAAAGGTTTTGAGAATATTGCTACACCCACACGTAAAGCACTAAATTTTACACTAAACAGTAGCAGGTTTTTATATTTTCAAAAAGTACCATTAAAGTAAACGAGGTATACGTGATCATATAAACCTGCTGAAACTAGTTTAAAAATCGTCTTTGTTAGAATTATAGAAAATATAATTATTTAGATTCGAATCTGTTATAAAAGAAATATTACAGTTGTTAGGTCAGTTTAAAAATTGACGTCGCCACTGCCTCTCTATGCACGCAGTAAAGGTAGATGTTATTGGGCGGGGCATTTCTAGGTGTGGTCGTTTTGTGTGTTATGGCAGCCATTTTCAGGGCAGTAGTAGCCCTTCGAAATATTTCTCGATGTCGTGATAGTAAAATTTAAAAATTCCTAAAGCACAGCCCACTAATCTACAATTTTGTTCTCCGTTTTGTTGCTACACAGTGGAATATCATTTCGATACGTAGTCATATATTTGAAGAAATTTCGGTTGTCCTGCATTACTCGTTTTGCAACCCACTTGCATAGGGCACGATACACGCTCCAACAATGTATAGAAATAGTGAAAATTTATTATAGATATGGTGAAAATTTATTATTAAAAATGACGGTTTAATCTAAGTAGGAGAATTTTCTTGAAATTTTGTATAGGGCGATAATTCCTCATTCTAACCAACTTTTCTTAGTAGAATTTTACCGTATCATGAACAAAATGGTAGTTTACCTGAAGAGAAAACAGTGTTCGCTTCACTGTCAAGGCCGACTTGCTTTAAACAAACTGAAAATATTTTTAAAATTTCCTCTAAACCAAGAAGGACTTAATCCCAAAATATTAAAATAAAATTCAAACATTTTTAGTCCGTCGCACCTTTTGCAACATTAATCCTGGGATACACTGTATATTGTTTACAAGGAAAGAAAATTGGACAATATGGACATCGGCAATTTTTATTTTAAGCAAGATGGCGCTACGAGCCACACAAGCCGCGAAACTGTTTTATAATTAAAATGGGACTTCTTATTGGAAAACCCTTTATATTGAAGTCTTCACAGGTTGCTACAGACGGGAAATATGCTTTACTGCTCGATACGAGGTTATATAAACGAATGTTATAATGTTTTTCCTTTGTGAAACGAAATAAAAGTACCAAAACAACAGCGTAAGCCTTGAAAACCAGCTAAACGAGTAGTCACTAATATAACTTTCCATTGCCCACACTTTGCAATCTTCACAAGATGCAATCAGACACCTCCTACATCAATCGCTAATATAATTTTATCACAACGGTAAGTCGAGGAGCAAATTAATTGACAACCTCAACAGAAGAGTAAAAACATCAAATATAAGGATGTTTTTATTAGTTACAGGAGATACTTAATAAATTAATATAGTAAAAACAGAATCAGAGCTGAACTCTAGCAGTAAAGGTTTTTTTCATGAATCTGGGTGAAAAGCGAAAAGAGAAAAAATACAGGAGACTTAATTAATATTCTATACTAACGACTTTCTAAAACGTTATTGAACGTTAGATGATTAATTGTAACCAAAATCATTTATTTCTTAAAACTTAAGTGAGTTAACAGCAAACACTTCTAAGCTAATAAAATTATACATAGTACAAATCATGCGACGGGGAGATATGTAAAGCTAAATTAGAATATTGCAAGTTAAATTATTGATATCGCGTTAGTATGAGTAGCAGTTACTTAATCAGTGTTAAAAGTTGCACCGAAGTGAAATAAATATATTCCCGTTGTCAAACGTTCTTATGTTAATATTTTTAATTTTATAGTGCGTTGAAATACACAACAAAGTAATATAAATAATATAACGCGTTTAAAAGGTTTCTTTACATTATCAAAAGGCAGTCACCAAAAACTGTCTTATACGCTCACCAATGTGTCGGCATCTTGCACCAGATAAAGTGTAATCTCTGCGGATTTCTACGGGACTACAAGTGTGGAGAAGCGTTAAAATGGAAATCGGTGAAATTCACAAAGTTTCTGAATTCCTGCAGACAGAGGAAGCGACAGATGTAAAGAGTGGCACAGTAGTAAAAGCATCGTCACACCACAGAGCTGTGAATTATACTGCTAGGTGTCGTCTAATCGGTATTCGTTAGTCATCACTGCAGGTAGATGACATTATACTGTAGTCTTAGTCTTAGCGTACCAAGAAACGTTATGTCGCCCTAATATAACTATCACGTAGCTCGTTTATGGTCTTTAATAATACAGAAGCGAGACCTATTAGCTGGTATAGTTTTGGTAACGCATAATCTAACAAATCTGGTTTAAATATAAATATCACCTAGCCTACCCTCCAAGGTTGTAGTACGCATTTAAGGGTAATGCATGTCCTCAAAATAGAAAGCAGATAAGGGAAAATTGTATTAGAAATGTGTACCAAATTAATAAGGCTGCTAGAATACCATCAAGTGCAGGATATTTAAAGGGTTCGAAAGCTTTAATAGCTCAGGTGACTTTTACCTCATTCACCACCCGAGCTGCTACGCGCTTGTTTTCTTCGGATCGCATCGGGGCACCGTAGACCAGCTACTTTAAAGGATACATCATCAAAGATGTACGTATCTAACTTTTAGTCATTTAGAAGATTGAACATGACGATAGCCGTTGCTGATAGAAACAGGATTGTCGGTCCCCTTTATAACAAAAAGGAAAAACAAGGTATTTACTAAAATGTAAATACTCAGAAAGTTTAAAAATAAACCGAACAAGTAAAAATAGAAATATATGAAATGAAGTTGTCCATTAGATCGCGCATTTGAAGACACGTTCATAAAACTGTCGTCTCCAATGGACAGCTGCAACGTAGATTTTATACATTTAAATTATATCTTATTGCAATATCTACGTAATGACAGCCTTTCACTCATTTCAAATTAAATGTAACAAAGGAAAAATCCAGAGCCAGGTACTCTTCTCGATGTTTCCGAATTCAGTTCTAATGAAACGAAATTCTGGAGTGAAGTGGCAGCAATATTAGCAGGCCTTGGATTTTGCCTGCTCTCAATCACTCCGCTGCTCCGCCACCTGTAAACAGTGAATTTTCTCTACAATGTTTTAATCAAAGTTTAATTACATTTCAGTCGTTTTGCTTCCAAGGTATTGTATTGTATCATCGTCTTCCGCTTTAGGACTACAATAAGTTCCAGGAATATTAGTTACGGGTCAGAGACGTTGTCCGTGTAAACTACGTTAGCTATATGTTCAGAGAGCTTACTAAAAATGTAACTGTAGTACCAGGAAATACGTCAAAAATCCATAAAATTAGGAGCGATGCAAGCAATCACCCCTCACCAACAAAAATATTTTATTTTTCGCACTGATATGAGAGAAATCACTGTTTCAGCAGACTGGGACAAAGGAATATTTGATGAAAACTATAGGAAATGCCGCTAATAGAAATAAAACAAAAAAATAGTGACAAAGAGCCTGAGACCATAAAACTGTAATAATGACAAGAGAACGTAAGAACAGGTAGCTGCAGTTCTACATCAAACTACATTTTCGCTATCATAATCATGCTGAGTGAACTTGTCTTTTATTTAGTTTTATATTTATGGTTACTATTTTATCTTTTTAGTAGTTCTTCTTTCTCTTCAAATCCTTAAAATATTTCTAGGAAATAAGCTGCAATAAAACTATGAATCTAAAAGCATATATCAACATGTTGATGTGGTTAATGATTCTTATACTATCAATTGTAATGTGAATTTACCCTACTTTACTATAAACTTAGATTGCCCTTTGTTTGCTAGTTAGCTCATTCATAGAAGCACAAAACCCGCTCTTACCCCAGTGCAGCTAAGGGCATGTCAACATTACTCGTTCCGACCTGCCCTTGATCACCTATAATTCTGTAATTGTACATGTTAATCCTGCCAGAAATAAAAACCAAACAGTCTACAAGAAAAGATATATACTCTGTAAAAGAAACATACATGCATTAAAATACATAAAAAGAATTCACAGTGGATAATATATTAGTGTCATATGCGCTACTAATAGTAGCACGGGACGGTCCTCAAACTTAATGCTGAATCTACATGTAATGTCTAAAATCCGTACTCGAATTCACTCTGCGGCACTGACTACAATAGCTGAAGCGACCTGTCAACGGGCTAATACCAGCGCCTTTTTCTGACTTGCTGGATCAGCAGCAAGCTCGTTGAAGCTATTGCGCAATTTGCTGCAATTCCTTCGTGAATCGCTATAATGGTTCGGCTTCCAGTTTCACGTTCAAGGGATTCAAGCTTGTATTTTACTTATGATAATTAAATTTGCTTTTGCTTCGTTGCAAGATTACAAAGAGTTCATCTCCGAGACTTTGACAGTTGCTCCCACAAGCTTCTGGCGTTAGCAAAGTCGGATAACTTCCTCGAAGCTCGAATGACAGCTGGAATAGCATCTTCTGGCTATAAACTGCTGTATTTCGGGAATACTTCTCTAAGCTGGCACTTAATAATGTATCGCGTGGCGTCCCTTTTGTTTCGAGCGACACGCACTACTCGCTTATTGATAAGCAACTGTTGTCCTCCGACTCTAACACGCCAAGTTGCACCAAACTGTTACGTCACTCCGTCGCATGCAGTTCTAATAATAGCACACGAGATGATTATATAATAGTGCAAACCAGCGGATGTAAGAAATACAGCTTAGCTTTATTCCTAGCACATTAATGGTTAAATACTAAAGCGATTATTAAATGCGAAGGTGACATAAACTATTGCGCTACACAATGAGGAAGACAATTAATTCAAGTGAAAAGTCTAAGTCTTAAAGTTTACGGCTTCACTTCTTCTACATGCTATTCCGCATTTTCTTTTTTTGTAGATGTTCCCCAATTATCCTAATGTCCTTTCTAGTATTAATGCCTAAATTAACTTCATATGAAAGATTTTTCGAATTGCTTTAGTTGTTATTTTATCTTTCCTCGCTTTCACTAATCCCTAATTTAGTTTGTAATTTTGGTGATGTTTCGTATTCTATGCTACAACATTGTAGTTGCTTTCGTATGTGACCTGTTGTTGTGCTAATGCTTCTGTTTAGGAACCAAAACATAATTTTAACTTTTAAAATTAAAAATGCATACATTTCGTAAGTTGGCTGTTACATGCAGAAATGTGTAATAAAACTGTCAGCAGTTCTTGTCAGCATTGGTCGAATGACCCGGTAAACAAACTGCAATTATGCAAACTTGCTATCTGTTTGTTATGAAATTAAAAGCGCAAATGCATGTGCGAGCTGAACTGGGGCAAATAATCTTCATCTTGCAATTTTGCGTCATAGTATTATGTATATAAATAGGAACACTTCTAGTCAATAAACAATACAGTTTTAACATCTGTCTGTATTCACCGAACCTCTGCAACAACGGAACTAAGTCTATTATTACATCATCCCGTGTGAGACTGCACGAGACTGTTGGTTCGCAAGCCTTTTTAATTCCTGCACCCCTAAGACGTATCCTGCAATTGTCCAAATTAAAATCATACAGTCCACTATAGCCTCCACCCCGAACAGCTTCTGTTTTTTACACATTTTCAGTCATTTTTTTTCGTTGCTTTATCGAAATCATTTTCTAGATCTGCGAAATATATATACACTTTTCCGTCTTTACTAATGGCTATCCCATTAGTCTGTTTTACAATAAAAGTAGCATTTTGTGTATTTGTACTCTTTTGTCTAACTGTGGCAGTGTTTGTGATCGTAAACATGACAGTGGCCATAACCGTGACAGTTACAGCAACCGTAACAGCGACATCGCCGTGACTGTAACCGTGGTCTTGACTGTGACTATAGTCTAATCGTTACAATGTCTGTAACAAGGCCGTGAACCTATTATGACAATTAAGTGACCGTAGTAGTAGCGGTCATCGTAACCGTGATTTTGACTGCGATAGTTACAGTAACCGTGACTGCGAAACTAAGAGTGACTATGACTATGCTTCTATCCTTATCTCTACTCCTCACTGCGACTGTAATCGCGACCATGACACTAATAGTGAGCATCTTAGTTACAGTGACATCGCCGTGACCGTAACCGCGACAGTGATTGCGACACATTGCTGCGACCAGCAAGCTGACCGTGACCATGTTCTAACCGTGGCAGTGACCGTAATTGATGGTGCGGCAGTAATCGTAACTGTGAGTGCCATAGTGACAATGACCGTCACCTTGATGCTGGCCGTGACAATGGCAGTGACCAATTACAGTCACAATGACTCTGACAGGCACTTACGATATCAAGTGACGAAGACAGAGGCAGTCATGGTAACCACAGTAACCGTGACCTTGACTGCGATAGTTATAGTGACAGTGACTGCGAGACTAAGAGTCTTAATATCAAAATACAATCTTGTATACTTGTACCCTTCTTTATAACTGTGGCAGTGTTTGTGATCGTAATCATGACAGTGGGCGTATCCGTGCACTGGCGGATCCAAGGAGCTGTCAATGGGTCAATTGACACCCCCTTGGGCCTCTTAAAAAATTTTATCGGATGAAAAGTTGACTACGTTGTTTTAATTATAAACAAAACGCACCCTCATAGCATCCGTTCGTAATTTAAATTTAAATTTGCCAAATGCTTTTCAATATTCCTCCTTTTTTTTAATTCCAATAGGCGTAAATTTGCCCTCACCCCTCAGCGTTGGTGGGCTTTTCGTCGCTCATCGATGTCGATTCTGTGACCTGTCTAGTGTATACCAGGCTCCACTAGACAAATGAATAAACTAATTATCGGCGCATTTTTAAATTTTGTTAATAATATAACGTTTTCATTGTTTATTTTAAATTGTGCAACTAGTTAGTCCAAGTTTAAAATATACAAATCCTGCAAAATTTCAATTTTAGAGTTAAGTACTCGTATGTAAAACAATGCTTATTTTATAACATTTCGTGTGAAAGCAAAAACGTCAATACTTGATTTTTAGGTAATTGGCATTTATACAGAGATCCCAAGCGTTACACAAAATAAGGCATTTCATAACTGGCTTTATATTTTGAGAACCCTTACGTTCCCCGAAAAACGTGTGTATTTCTTTTCTCGGAAAAAAAAATACATGTGAACGTATTTAAAATGCATTTCAATATTAGTTATTTGGATAAATATACTTGGCTTGTCTATTAGAATACAAAACAAAGAGTTTCTTGTCGTTTTTTATTGAAATAAAGCATGGTAAGTGGCACAATTCGTTTTTCTTTAATAAAAAACAGTTGAATTTAGAGGTATGAAGTAACATATCAAAAACAAAAACTCATTAAAAGATCTTTTCAAAAATTCATACAGCACCATGTATATCAGTAATAGCCAGAACCACCATTTTCCACCGGAAAGGTAGTTCACGAAAAGCATACTTCTTTGGTAACGTTTGTCTTCATATAATTCTTTTCTCTTGCGGCAGCCGCCTGAAATTCAGCATTTTTTGCATAAAATGTTGATATGTATCTCCAAAACAAGTGACATTAGTCCCATACTACTTGATAGAAAATTACTAGTATTTCAATAAAAACAAAATTAAGTTACCTAAATAATGACATTCCATTTAAAAAAGTAAGTTTGATTTGCCACAGGTTTTTGAAGCACCCTGTACTATCAAAACTATTTTAATAATCTTCAAAACCTTTGTACTTACAACTTTTAAAGCTAAAATAGCGGTGTAATATTCCTTTTTTTAAGTATAGTGTTAATTTAACTTGTGTCTTTTATTTGTTGAAATTGAAAAAAAATCAAATATGAGTTCTTTTTATTTTTACCTCTTTTATTCTATATGTAGTACCATCCCACAGTAGGCAAAACCTACCTAAACTATTAGTTTAGCTTTATTACTGTTGTTCAATCTACAAAAATTAGTTGACACCCCTTAGGAAGTCTCTGGATCCGCCTATGTAGCCGTGCCAGTTACAGCAACTGTGACAGCGATATCGTCGTAACTTACAGTCGTGATTGTGACTATTGTCTAACCGTGGCAGTGACTGTAATTGTGGCCGTGATTGCTTATTACTGTGGCAATTAAGTGACCGGAGCAGTGGCGGTAATCTAACAGCCAGAGTAACCGTGACTTTGACTTCAATAGTTAGTTAGTTAGTCA